>JAREIS010001779.1:0-17021 GCA_030060385.1 Muscicapa striata striata
TTTTCCAATTTTTAGTAATTTTGTCTTATTTTTAAGGAGTTTTTTTTATATTTTTTTTCCCATTTTTAAGTGATTTTTTCCCTATTTTTAAAGTAATTTTTTCCCATTCTTTAAAGGTTTTTTCCCCTGATTTTTTGGCCATTTCCCCCCATTCTCAGCAGTTTTTCCCTCCATGTAGAACACAGTCTGCTTCCAGTGTGTGTAGGGGGACTCGGGGCCTGCAACACCCAAAACCATCCAAAATCACCCCAAAATCACCCCTGGAGCTCACCCCACTTTATTCTGATTTTTTCCCTATTTTTTAGTAATTTTTTTTCTTATTTTTAAGGGATTTTTTTCTGATTTTTTTTCCTATTTTTTAGATTTAAAAATCCCCCAAAAAAGCCCCAAAAATTCCTTAAAAATCCCCCCAAAAATCCCCCAAAAAATCCCTAAAATTCCCAAAAAAACTCCAAAAAAATCCCAAAAAATTCCCAAAAATTCCCCAAACACCCCAAAACATCCCCCAACCCCCAATTTGCCCAAACCCCCCCGACTTTGCCCCATTTTTTTCATTCCTCAGTGATGGAGAAGCCGCTGCGCTTCGGCAGCGCGTGTCCTCAAAAAACCCTTAAAAATCCCCCCAAAAATCCTCAAAAAAATTCCCAAAAAATTCCCAAAAAATCCCCCAAAAATTCCCAAAATTCTCCAAACCCCCCCAAACCCCAATTTGCCCAAAACCCCCGAATTTGCCCCATTTTTTCATTCCTCACTGGTGGAGAAGCCGCTGCGCTTGTGGCAGCGCGTGAACTCAAAAAACCCTTAAAATCCCTCCAAAAATCCTCAAAAAATCCCCAAAAAATTCCCAAAAAAATTCCAAAAAAAATTCCCAACAAATCCCCAAACACCCCAAAAACATCCCCAACCCCCAATTTGCCCAAACCCCTGAATTTACCCCATTTTTTCATTCCTCACTGGTGGAGAAGCCGCTGCGCTTGCGGCAGTGCGTGTCCTCTAAAAGCCCTTAAAAATGCCCCCAAAAATCCTCAAAAAATCCCCCAAAAAATTCCCAAAAAATTCCCAAAAAATTCCCAAAAAATTCCCAAAAATTCCCCAAACACCCCAAAACATCCCCAACCCCCAATTTGCCCAAAAACCCCCGAATTTGCCCCATTTTTTCATTCCTCACTGGTGGAGAAACCTGTGCGCTTGTGGCAGCGTGTCCTCAAAAAACCCTTAAAAATCCCCCCAAAAATTCCCAAAAAAATCCAAAAAAATTCCAAAAAAATTCCCAAAAATCCCCCAAACCCCCAATTTGCCCAAAACCCCCGAATTTGCCCCATTTGTTCATTCCTCACTGGTGGAGAAGCCGCTGCGCTTGTGGCAGCGCGTGTCCTCAAAAAACCCTTAAAAATCCCCCCAAAAATCCTCAAAAAATCCCCCAAAAAATTCCCAAAAAAATTCCCAAAAAAATTCCAAAAAAATTCCCAAAAATCCCCAAACCCCCCCAAACCCCAATTTGCCCAAAAGCCCCCGAATTTGCCCCATTTTTTCATTCCTCACTGGTGGAGAAGCCGCTGCGCTTGCGGCAGCACGTGCCCTCAAAAAACCCTTAAAAATCCCCCCAAAAATTCCCAAAAAAATCCCAAAAATTCCCAAAAAAATTCCCAAAAATTCCCCACGCTCCCCCCAACCCCCAATTTGCCCCAAACCCCTGGAATTTGCCCCAAGTTACTGGTGGAGAAGCCGGTGCGCTTGTGGCAGCGCGTGAACTCGATGTTGAAATAGGCCACCAGCGCGTGAACGTAATCGTTGCGCTTCACCTGCAGGCAGAAGGGAGCTGTGAAGGTCAGCTCCTCCACCTTCACCGTGTAGATGTCCACCTCCTGGGGAGAAAAAGGGGGAATTTGGTGAAAAATGGGGGAAAAATGGGAAAAAACGGTGAGAAAATGGAGAAAATCGGTGAAAAAACTGTGAAAAAATGGAGAAAATCGGTGAAAAAATGGCCTAAAAATGGAGAAAATTGGGTTAGAAATGGATGAAAATGACCCAAAATTGAGCCCAGCTTTTGCACCTTGGCCTTGTAAATGTTCAATTCCTGGGGAGAAAAAGGGGGAATTTGGTGAAAAATGGGGGGAAAATGGGAAAAAACTGTGAAAAAATGGAGAAAATCGGTGAAAAAATGGAGAAAATCGGTGAAAAAATGACCTAAAAATGGAGGAAATTGGGTTAGAAATGGATGAAAATGACCCAAAATTGATCCCAAGCCCAGCTCAACCCCAGCTCCTCTGCCTTGACCCTGTAAATGTTCAATTCCTGGGGAAAAAAAGGGAGAAATTGGTGAAAAATGGGAAAAAACGGTGAAAAAATGGAGAAAATCGGTGAAAAAATGGTGAAAAAATGGAGAAAATTTGGAGAAAATTGGGTTAGAAATGGATGAAAATGTTTCAAAATTGATCCCAAGCCCAGCTCAACCCCAGCTCCTCCACCCTGACCCTGTAAATGTTCAATTCCTGGGGAGAAAAAGAGAGAAATTGGGAAAAATGGGGGAAAAATGGGAAAAAACGGTGAAAAAATGGAGAAAATCGGTGAAAAAATGGAGAAAAAATGGCAAAAATCAGTGAAAAAATGACCTAAAAATGGAGAAAATTGGGTTGGAAATGGATGAAAATGACCCAAAATTGAGCCCAGTTCCTCCACCCTGACCCTGTAAATGTTCAATTCCTGGGGAGAAAAAGGGAGAATTTGGGGAAAATGGGGAAAAATGGTGGAAAAATGGTAAAAATTGGTGAAAAATGGCAAAAAAATGGAGAAAATTTTTGCTCATTTCCATTTTTGGTCTCATTTCTCCATTTTTGGCTCCTTTTCCTCTGGATTTTTTTGTCTCATTTCCCTTTTTTTTTTTTTTTCATTTCCCATTTTTTTGCTCAATTCCCATTTTTTTTCTCATTTCCCATTTTTGGTCTCCTTTCCCCATTTTTGGGGATTTTTTTTCCCAAAATTTTGGGAATTTCTCCCAAGATTTTGTTTTTTTTTTTTTTTCTCCAGCATTTTGAGTTGTATTTTTTTGTTGTTTTTTTTTTTGGCAGAAACTCCCAGTTTTTAACCCTGACTCAAAATAAAAACAAAAACAAAACTCAATAAATTTTGGGGTCTGGGGCGGATTTTGGGGTGAATTTTTGGGATTTTGGGGTGAATTTTTGGGATTTTGGGGTGAATTTTTGTATTGAATTTTTGGAATTTTTGTGTTGAATTTTTGTGTTGAATTTTTGGGATTTTGGGGTGAATTTTTGGGATTCTGGGGTGAATTTTTGGGATTTTTGGGATGAATTTTTAGGATTTTGGGATGAATTTTGGTGTTGAATTTTTGGGATTTTGGGATGAATTTTTCTGCTGAATTTTTGTGATTTTGGGGTGAATTTTTGTGTTGAATTTTTGGAATTTTTGTGTTGAATTTTTGTGATTTTGGAGTGAATTTTTGGGATTTTTGGGGTGAATTTTTGTGTTGAATTTTTGGGATTTTTGGCGTGAATTTTTGTATTGAATTTTGGGATTTTGGGGTGAATTTTTAGGGTGAATTTTTGGGATTTTGGGGTGAATTTTTGGGATTTTGGGGTGAATTTTTGTGTTGAATTTTTGGGATTTTTGGCGTGTATTTTTGGGATTTTGGGATGAATTTTGGTGTTGAATTTTTGGGATTTTGGGATTAATTTTTCTGCTGAATTTTTGTGATTTTGGGGTGAATTTTTGTGTTGGATTTTGGGGTGAATTTTTGTATTGAATTTTTGGGATTTTTGGGGTGAATTTTTAGGGTGAATTTTTGGGATTTTTGGGGTGAATTTTTAGGGTGAATTTTTGGGATTTTTGGGGTGAATTTTTAGGATTTTGTGATGAATTTTTCTGCTGAATTTTTATCATTTTGAGATGAATTTTTCTCTCATTTCCCCATTTTAGCCTCATTTCCCCGCAGTTTTTTTCACTCATTCCCCATTTTTTTTCCCCTTTCCCCATTTCTCTGTCCCCTCTCCCATTTTTGGGGTGAATTTGGGAGATTTTGGGTCATTTTTCCCACCTTGATGAGGCAGGCATTGGTCACCAGCTGCTTGGGGTCCACCACGTCCACCAGGGGCTCCTTGATGGCCACGTCCTTGATGCACGACATGTCAAAGCCATAAACGTTCTCCCACCCTTTTTGGGGCAAAAAACAGACATTTTGGGCAAAAAGACAAAAATCTGCAATTTTAGGAAAAAAATTTGGAGGCTCCAGCACCAAAAATTCCCATTTTTTTCCCCTTTTTTCGCATTTTTTTGGTGTTTTTTATGATTTTTTAGAGGTTCAAATCTTGCCTAAAATTCACAAAAATTCCCTTTTTTTTTTTTTTTTTTTTTTTTTTTTTTGGGAATTCCCACCTGGATCCTGCCCCAAAATTTGGAATTCATGGGAAAAAATTCCAGAAAAAATTTGAGTTTTTCCTGTTTTTTTCCTTTTTTTTTTTTTTTTTTTTTTTTTTTTTGGGGTGGTTTTGGAAGTTCAGGAGGCTCCAAATCTTTCCTAAAATTCCCAGAAATTTCCCAAAATTTTTTGGGAATTCCCACCTGGATCCTTTCCCAAAATTTGGGATTTCCAAGGAAAACTCCAGAGTTCCAGCACCAAAATTCTCATTTTTTTTCCTGGTTTTTTTTTCCATTTATTTTGGTGTTTTTTGGAGGTCCTGGAGACCCAAATCCCTCCCAAAAAATCTCCCAAAAAATTCCCCAAAAAAATCCCCCATAATTCCCAAAAATGTCAAAAAAATCTCGAAAAAATTCCCCAAAAATCCCCCCAAAAAAAAAAAAAAACAAACCAAAATCCCCAAAAATCCCCCAAAACATCCTAGAAAATCCCCCAAATCCCTCAAAAATCCTAAAAAATCCCCCCAAAAATTCCCAAGAAATCCCTGAAAAATTCCCAAAAAATGTCCAAAAAATCACCCAAAATCTCCAAAAAAATAAAATAAAATTTAAAAAAACCAAAAATTCCCCAAAAAATCCCAAAAATGCCCCAGAAATCCCAAAAAAATCCCTGAAAAATTCCCAAAAAATTCCCCAAAAAATCCCCCAGAACTCCCCAAAAAAATCCCAAAAAATCCCTGAAAAATTCCCAAAAAAAATCTCCAAAAAAATCCCCCAAACTCCTCCAAAAATCCCTGAAAAATTCCCAAAAAAATCTCCAAAAAAATTCCCCCAAACTCCCCCAAAAATCCCTGAAAAATTCCCAAAAAACCCTCCAAAAATCCCCAAAAATCTCAAAAAAACACCCAAAAAAATCCCCAAAAAATCCCAAAAAAATCCCAAAAAATTCCCAAAAATTCCTCAACGATTTTTGGGGTCCCCCCCAGCCCCTCCCCCCAGTTTTGGGGTCCTCACAGTGGATTTTGTAGTCCTTGTACTGCCTGTCCTCGATGGCCGTCACGTAGAGCGTGGCGCGGTCGGGGAAGATCAGCCCGTCCGGGCTCTAAAAAAAAAACAAAAAAAAACAAATCCCCAAATTTTTTTTTTTTTTTGGGGATTCCCAAAAAAATTTTGGGATCCCAAAAACCTTGAGGAAGGTCCCAGAATTTTTGGGGAATTTTTTGGGATTTTTTTGAGGTGTCTGGGAGGGGTGAAAGAGAAAGAAAGGGGGGAAAAAATGAGATTTTGGGGGGATTTTTTAAAAAATTTTGGGGTTTTTTTCAGAATTTTGGTGAATTTTTGGGGTGAATTTTTGGGGTGAATTTTTGGGATTTTTGGGTGAATTTTTGGGATTTTGGGGTGAATTTTTGGGATTTTTCGGGTGAATTTTTGGGATTTTGGGATGAATTTTTGTGTTGAATTTTTGGGATTTTTGGGGTGAAATTTTGGGATTTTGGGGTGAGTTTTTGGGGTGAATTTTTGGGATTTTTGGGGTGAATTTTTGGGATTTTTGGGGTGAATTTTTGGGATTTTGGGGTGAGTTTTTTTGATTTTTGGAGAGAATTTTTGTGTTGAATTTTTGGGGTGAATTTTTGGGATTTTTGGGGTGAATTTTTGGGATTTTGGGTTGAATTTTTTGATTTTTGGAGAGAATTTTTGTGTTGAATTTTTGGGGCGAATTTTTGGGATTTTGGGGTGAATTTTTGGGATTTTTCGGGTGAATTTTTGGGATTTTGGGATGAATTTTTGTGTTGAATTTTTGGGATTTTTGGGGTGAAATTTTGGGATTTTGGGGTGAGTTTTTGGGGTGAATTTTTGGGATTTTTGGAGTGAATTCTTGGGGTGAATTTCTGGGATTTTTGGGGTGAATTTTTTTGATTTTAGGGGAGAATTTTTTTGATTTTTGGGGTGAAATTTTGGGATTTTGAGGTGAAACTTTGGGGTGAACTGTTGGGATTTTGGGGCTCTCTGGGTGCATTTTGGGGTGGATTTTTAAGGGGAATTTTGGACTAAAAATGAGATTTTTTAACCCCGTTTTGGGCGATTTTCGAGCGCAGCTCCCTGGGGGTTTCTGGGGCTGCTCCCAGGATTTTTGGGGTGAATTTTTGGGATTTTTGGGGTGAGTTTTTAGGGTGAATTTTTGGGATTTTTCAGGTGGATTTTTGGGATTTTTGGGGTGAGTTTTTTTACATTTTTGGGGTGGACTTTTAAGGGGAATTTGGACTAAAAATGAGATTTTTTAACCCCGTTTTGGGCGATTTTCGAGCGCAGCTCCCTGGGGGTTTCTGGGGCTGCTCCCAGGATTTTTGGGGTGAATTTTTGGGATTTTTGGGGAGGATTTTTGGGATTTTTGGGATGGATTTTTGGGATTTTGGGTGTCTCACCAGCCACCTGTCCCTGGCATAGATGACAGTGTTGAGCATGGACTCATAGAACAGGCAGCAAAAGCTGGGAGAGTTTGGGGTCTGGGGGGGGATTTGGGGTGAAATTTTGGGATTTTGGGGTGAATTTTTAGGGTGAATTTTTGGGGTGAACTTTTGGGATTTTTGGGGTGAATTTTTGGGATTTTGGGGTGAGTTTCTTTGATTTTTTGGGAGCGTTTTGAGCGATTTTTGACTTCTACTTCATGAGGATTTTTGACATTTTTCCTGAGATTTTTGGGGTGAATTGCTGGGATTTGGGGGTGATTTTTTTTTGAGTGAATTTTGGGGGTGAATTCCTTGGATTTTGGAGCTCTCTGGGTGGATTTGAAGCCAAATTTTTGCCCTAAAATGAGATTTTCCAGCACTTTTCAAGCAGCGCTCTGGGACATTTTTCACTTCTGGTTCCTGGGGGTTTCTGGGGCTGCTCCCAGGATTTTGGGGTGGATTTTTGGGATTTTTGGGGTGGATTTTTGGGATTTTTGGGGTGAGTTTTTTTACATTTTTGGGGTGGATTTTTAAGGAGAATTTGGACTAAAAATGAGATTTTTTTAACCCCGTTTTGGGCGATTTTCGAGCGCTGCTCCCTGGGGGTTTCTGGGGCTGCTCCCAGGATTTTTGTGTTGGATTTTTGGGATTTTTGGGGTGGATTTTTGGGATTTTGGGGTGGATTTTTGGGATTTTGGGGTGGATTTTTGGGATTTTGGGGTGGATTTTTGGGATTTTGGGGTGGATTTTTGGGATTTTGGGGTGGATTTTGGGATTTTGGGGTGGATTTTTGGGATTTTGGGGTGGATTTTTGGGATTTTTGGGGTGAATTTTGGATTTTTGGGGTGGATTTTTGGGATTTTTTTGGGTGGATTTTGGGATTTTTGGGGTGGATTTTTGGGATTTTGGGGTGGATTTTGGGATTTTTGGGGTGGATTTTTGGGATTTTGGGGTGGATTTTTGGGATTTTGGGGTGGATTTTTGGGATTTTTGGGGTGGATTTTTGGGATTTTAGGGTGGATTTTTGGGATTTTTGGGGTGGATTTTTGGGATTTTGGGGTGGATTTTTGGGATTTTGGGGTGAATTTTTGGGATTTTTGGGGTGAGTTTTTTTACATTTTTGGGGTGGACTTTTAAGGGGAATTTGGACTAACAATGAGATTTTTTAACCCCGTTTTGGGCGATTTTCGAGCGCTGCTCCCTGGGGGTTTCTGGGGCTGCTCCCAGGATTTTTGGGATGGATTTTTGGGATTTTTGGGGTGGATTTTTGGGATTTTTGGGATGGATTTTTGGGATTTTGGGTGTCTCACCAGCCACCTGTCCCTGGCATAGATGTCAGTGTTTAACATGGACTCATAGAACAGGCAGCAAAAACTGGGAGAGTTTGGGGTCTGGGGGGGGATTTGGGGTGAAATTTTGGGATTTTGGGGCGAATTTTTGGGGTGAATTTTTGGGGTGAACTTTTGGGATTTTTGGGGTGAATTTTTGGGATTTTGGGGTGAGTTTCTTTGATTTTTTGGGAGCGTTTTGAGCGATTTTTGACTTCTACTTCATGAGGATTTTTGACATTTTTCCTGAGATTTTTGGGGTGAATTGCTGGGATTTGGGGGTGAATTTTTGGAGTGAATTTTGGGGGTGAATTCCTTGGATTTTGGAGCTCTCTGGGTGGATTTGAAGCCAAATTTTTGCCCTAAAATGAGATTTTCCAGCACTTTTCAAGCAGCGCTCTGGGACATTTTGCACTTCTGGTTCCTGGGGGTTTCTGGGGCTGCTCCCAGGATTTTTGGGGTGGATTTTTGGGATTTTTGGGGTGGATTTTTGGGATTTTTGGGGTGAGTTTTTTTACATTTTTGGGGTGGATTTTTAAGGAGAATTTGGACTAAAAATGAGATTTTTTTAACCCCGTTTTGGGCGATTTTCGAGCGCAGCTCCCTGGGGGTTTCTGGGGCTGCTCCTAGGATTTTTGGGGTGGATTTTTGGGATTTTTGGGGTGGATTTTTGGGATTTTTGGGATGGATTTTTGGGATTTTGGGTGTCTCACCAGCCACTTGTCCCTGGCATAGATGACAGTGTTGAGCATGGACTCATAGAACAGGCAGTAGCCCATCCACTCGCTGATGATGATGTCGACCTTCTCCACCGGCAGCTCCACCTCCTCCACCTTGCCCTTGATGATGGAAACCACTGAAAAAAAAATGGGAATTTGGGAAAATTCACAACATTCCAGAGCTGGGGGAGGGGCAGGAGGGTTTGGGGGCAGTTTGGGGATTTTTTTGGTATTTTTTTGGGAGGATTTTTAAGGTTTATTTTGATTTTTAAAGGGGTTTTTTTGGTATTTTTGGGAAATTTCTTGAGGGTTTTTTCTTTTTTTTTTTAGTTTTTTCAAGATTTTTAAAAGATTTTTTTTGAGATTTTGGGAAGTTTTTGGAGGAATTTTTTTTTCTTAGTTTTTCAGGATTTTTAAAGGGTTTTTTTGGGATTTTTGGGAAATTTTTGGAGAGTTTTTGTCAGATTTTCAGGATTTTTCAAGGGTTGTTTTGGGGATTTTTCAAAGGGGTTTTTAAGGAGCTGTTTTGGGGTTTTGGGATGTTTTTGGACTGATTTTGGGGTGATTTTGGGGTGATTTTAGGATGGTTTTGGGCTGGTTTAGAGCTGCTTTGGGGTTGATTTTTGGGCTGTTTTGGGAGTGGTTTTGGGCTGATTTTGGGGTGATTTTGGGCTGATTTTTGGGCTGTTTTTGGGGTGATTTTGGGGCTCTCACCATGGTCCAGTTTGTTGGCCTTGACGATTTTCACGGCGTAGTCGGAGATGCTCGAGCACTCGATCTGGGGGAGGGGAGAGTGGCACCCCAAATCCCCCAAATCCACCCCAAAATCACCCCAAAATCCCCCAAATCCACCCAAAATCACCCCAAAAAATCCCCCAAAATCACCCCAAAAAATCCCCCAAATCCACCCAAAAATCCCCCAAAAATCCCCCAAAATCACCCAAAAAAATCCCCCAAATCCACCCCAAAATCACCCCAAAAATCCCCAAAATCACCCAAAAAAATCCCCCAAATCCACCCCAAAATCACCCCAAAAAATCCCCCAAATCCACCCAAAATCACCCCAAAAAATCCCCCAAACCCACCCAAAAATCACCCCAAAAAATCCCCCAAATCCACCCAAAAATCACCCCAAAAATCCCCCAAATCCACCCCAAAATCACCCAAAAAATCCCCAAACCCACCCCAAAATCACCCCAAAAAATCCCCCAAATCCACCCCAAAATCACCCCAAAAAATCCCCCAAATCCACCCAAAATCACCCCAAAAAATCCCCCAAATCCACCCCAAAATCACCCCAAAAAATCCCCAAAATCCACCCAAAAATCACCTCAAAAATCCACCCCAAAATCCAACTCAAAAACCCCAAAATCCACCCCAGGACCTCCAAAAAACCCCAAAATCCCCCCTGGGATCCCCAAACCCCCCCCAAATTTCTCCAAAATTCCCTCCAGGACACCCCAAATCTCTAAAATCAGCCCCAAATCCTCCAAATTTCTCCCAAATTCCTGCCAGGACCTCCCAAAACCTCCTGAAATGTGCCCCAAATCTGCTCTGAACTCCCCCAAACCTGCCCCAATCTCCCCCAAACTTGCTCCAAACTCCCCCAAATTTTGCCCAAATCCCCCAAAATTCCTCCCCAGTCCTCCAAATCTCCCCAATCTCCCAAATTTCTTCTGAATTTCTCTCAGGACCTCCCAAAACCTCCTGAAAACTGCCCCAAACCTGCACCCAACTCCCCCAAACCAGCCCAAACTCCCCCAAATTTTGCTCCAAACTCCCCCAAATTTTGCCCAAATCAGCCCAAATTTCTCCCAAATCCCCAAATCTCCCAAATTTCTTCCAAAATCCCTGCAGAACCTCCCAAAACCTCCTGAAAACTGCCCCAAACCAGCCTCAAACTCCCCCAAACCTGCTCCGAACTCCCCCAAATCTCCCCCAAATTTTGCCCAAACTCCCCCAAATTTTGCCCAAGCCCCCCCAGAATCCCCCCAAATTTGGGGCTGACCCCGATGACCCTCCTGGCGCCGGCCTTGGCTGCGAACATGCAGAGGATGCCAGTGCCACTGCCCACGTCCAGCACCCCCAAACCCCCCCTGAGACCCCCAAACCTGCCCCAAATGTCTCCCAAAAACCCAAAAATCTCCCCAGTTGCCCAAAATTTCTCCCAAATTCCTGCCAGGACCTCCCAAAACCACCTGAAAACTGCCCCAAATCTGCTCTGAACTCCCCCAAACCTGCCCCAATCTCCCCCAAATTTGCTCCAAACTCCCCCAAATTTTGCCCAAATCAGCCCAAATTTCTCCCAAATCCCCAAAGTCTCCCCAGTCCCCCAAATCTCCCAATTTTCTTCCAAAATCCCTCCAGAACCTCCCAAAAGCTCCTGAAATGTGCCCCAAATCTGCACCGAACTCCCCCAAACCAGCCCAAATCTCCCCCAAATCTCCCCCAAACTCCCCCAAATTTTGCCCAAACTCCCCCAAATTTTGCCCAAGCCCCCCCAAAATCCCCCCAAATTTGGGGCTGACCCCGATGACCCTCCTGGCGCCGGCCTTGGCTGCGAACATGCAGAGGATGCCGGTGCCACTGCCCACGTCCAGCACCACCTTGTCCTTGAACAGGTGCCGGTTGTGGAACATGGAGTTGCGGTAGGTGAGCGTGCGAACCTCGTCCTTCAGCATCTCCTGGGGGGGACACGGGGGGGAAAGGTCACCTGGGGGGGGCCAAAAATTATCTGGGGAATCCTAAAATCTACCTGGGAGATCCCAACAATCAGCTGGGATTTGAGGGGTTCATGGAAAACTAAAAATTCCCAGGGAAATGTGTCAAAATTCGGTGAAATTCCAGCAAAATTTGGTGATTTCTGCTCAGAATCGACCCCAAAATGCACCTGGGGGAGCCCAAAAATCATCTGGGGGAGCCCAAAATTCACCTGGGGGAGCCCAAAATTCACCTGGGGAAGGCCAAAATTCCCCTGGGGGAGCCCAAAATGCACCTGGGGGAGGCAAAAATCCACCTGGGGGAGGCAAAAATGCACCTGGGGAGGCAAAAATGCACCTGGGGGAGGCAAAAATCCACCTGGGGGAGGCTAAATGCACCTGGGATTTGAGGGGTTCATGAAAAACCAAAAATTCCCAGGGAAATGTGTCAAAATTCGGTGAAATTCCAGCAAAATTTGGTGATTTCTGCTCAAAATCGACCCCAAAATGCACCTGGGGGAGCCCAAAATGCACCTGGGGGAGCCCAAAATTCACCTGGGGGAGCCCAAAATGCACCTGGGGGAGCCAAAAATGCACCTGGGGGAGCCCAAAATGCACCTGGGGGAGCCCAAAATGCACCTGGGGGAGCCCAAAATTCACCTGGGGGAGCCTAAAATGCACCTGGGGGAGCCCAAAATTCACCTGGGGAGCCCAAAATGCACCTGGGGGAGCCCAAAATGCACCTGGGGGAGCCCAAAATTCACCTGGGGAGCCCAAAATTCACCTGGGGAGCCCAAAATGCACCTGGGGGAGCCCAAAATGCACCTGGGGGAGCCAAAATGCACCTGGGGGAGGCCAAAAATCATCTGGGGGAGCCTAAAATTCACCTGGGGAACCCCAGAATTCACCTGGGAGATCCCAAAATTCACCTGGGAGTTGAGGGGTTCATGAAAAACCTGAAATTCCCAGTGAAATTTGTCAAAATCTGATGAAATCCCTTAAAAACCCTCAAAACTTCTCCCAAACCCCCCCAGGATGGACTCAGGGATAATTCTGGGTTAATTTCAGATAATTTTGGGTTAATTTCAGATAATTTTGGGTAAATTTCAGATAATTTTGGGTTAATTTCAGATAATTCTGGGTTAATTTTAGATAATCTTGGGTGCATTTGGGGTTGATTTTGGGGTAATTTGAGGGATTTTGGCACCTCCTGGATGCAAATCCAGCCCAAATCCCCCCCAAAATCCCCTAAAAATTCTCCAACCCCCCCAGGATGAACTCAGAGATAATTTTGGGTTAATTTTAGATAATTTTGGGTTAATTTTAGATAATTTGGGGTTAATTTGGGATTATTTTGGTGCAATTTTGGGTTAATTTTGGCACCTCCTGGATGCAAACCCAGCCCAAACCCCCAAAAATCCCCTTTAAACCCCCCAACCCCCCAGGGTGAGCTCAGGGGTAATTTTGGGTTAATTTCAGATAATTTTGGGTTAATTTTAGATAATTTGGGGTTAATTTTGGATTATTTTGGTGCAATTTTGGGTTAATTTTGGCACCTCCTGGACGCAAACCCAGCCCAAACCCCCCCCCAAAAATCCCCTTTAAACCCCCCAGGGTGAGCTCAGGGATAATTTTGGGTTAATTTCAGATAATTTTAGATAATTTGGGGTTAATTTGGGATTATTTTGGTGCAATTTTGGGTTAATTTTGGGTTAATTTTGGGTTAATTTTGGCACCTCCTGGATGCAAACCCAGCCCAAACCCCCCCCCAAAAATCCCCTTTAAACCCCCCAACCCCCCAGGGTGAGCTCAGGGGTAATTTTGGGGTGATTTTGGGGGATTTTGGGGGATTTTGGTACCTCGTGGATGCCGAAGTGGGCGTAGGAGTCGAAGTAATAATCCTTGGAGGTCATGTCCTCAGCTGAGGGCTTGGCACTGCCCTCCCCGGGGGGACACGACACCTGGGGGGACACAGACACTTGGGGGACCCCAAAAACCCCAAAAAAACAAACCCCAGAGAGAAACATGCAACTCCCATAAAAATAACACTAAAAATGGGGAAATTCCAGCAAAAATCCCACTAAAATCCCATTAAAAATGGGGAAATTCCAGCAAAAATCCCACTAAAATCCCATTAAAAATTGGGAAATTCCAGCAAAAATCCCATTCAAATCCCATTAAAAATGGGGAAATTCCAACAAAAATCCCATTAAAATCCCATTGAAATCCCATTAAAATCCCATTAAAAATGGGGAAATTGCAGCGAAAATCCCATTAAAATCCCATTAAAATCCCATTGAAATCCCACTAAAAATGGGGAAATTCCAGGGAAAATCCCATTGAAATCCCATTAAAATCCCATTAAAAATGGGGAAATTGCAGCGAAAATCCCACTAAAAATGGGGAAATTGCAGAAAAAATCCCATTAAAAATGGGGAAATCCCATTGAAATCCCATTCAAATCTCATTAAAAATGGAAAAATCCCATTAGGAACCCATTGAAATCCGATCAAAAAAGGCAAAATTCCATTTAAAATCCCATTAAAATCCCTCTAAAATCCCATTAAAATCACATTTAAAGAACCAAAATCCCATCAAAATCCCACTAAAATCCCCAAACCCCAGAATGAAACATGGAATTCCCATGGAAATCCTGCTCAAAATGGAGAAATTCCAGTGAAAATCCCATTAAAATCTCACTAAAAATCCCATTAAAATCCCACTAAAATCCCATTAAAATCTCACTAAAAATCCCATTAAAATCCCACTAAAATCCCATAAAAATCCCACTAAAAATCCCATTAAAATCCCATTAAAATCCCACTAAAAATCCCATTAAAAATCCCACTGAAATTCCATTAAAATCCCACTAAAATCCCACTAAAATCCCATTAAAATCCCACTAAAAATCCCATTAAAAATCCCACTGAAATCCCATTAAAATCCCACTAAAATCCCACCTAAAAATCCCACTAAAATCCCACTAAAATCCCACTGAAATCCCATAAAAATCCCATTAAAACCCCACTAAAATCCCACTGAAATCCCATTGAAATCCCATTAAAAATGACACGAAAATCCCATAAAAATCCCATTAAAAATTTCATTAAAATCACCACGAAAATCCCATAAAAATTGAAAAAAAAATCCCATAAAAAATCCTTAATTTTTTTTTTTTTTTTTTTTTTTTTTTTTTTTCAGGGATTTTTAGAAATTTTTTTCAGGGATTTTTGGGGGATTTTTCAGGATTTTTTTGATTTTTGGGAATTTTTTTTCAGGGACTTTGGGGATTTTTCTCTGGGATTTTGGGGGTTTTTCCCTCAGGATTTTGAGGGATTTTTGGAGGATTTTTTTTTTTTTTCCCCCACAGGATTTGGGTTTTTTTGGGGAGGGGAATTTTTGAGGTTTTTACCCAAAATTTGGGAAAATTTTTTGGGGAATTTTTTTTCATTTTGGGCATTTTTTTCCTGAAATTTTGGGGGAAATTTGGGGGAATTTTCTGGGAAATTTTGAGGGTTTTTTTTTCCACCCCCAGATTTTTTTTTTTTTTTTTTTTTTCTGGAATTTTTTGATTTTTCTGGAATTTTGGGATTTTTTTCCCAGGATTCTTGGGAAGTTTTTGAGGGTTTTTTTCTGGGATTTTGGTTTTTTTTCCTCAAAATATTTGGGAATTTTTTAGAGGATTTTGAGGGGTTTTTTTTTTCCCCAAATTTTGAGGTATTTTTCTGGGATTTTGTTTTGGTTTTTTTTTCCTCAGGATTTTGGGGAATTTTGGGAGGATTCTGGGGTTTAAAAATTCACTTTTTCCTCCTCAATTTTTTTTTTTTTTTTTAATCTGAATTTCAGGGTTTTAATCCAAATTTTACGGTTTTTATTTTGAATTTGGGGTTTTTTAATTGGAATTTCGGTGGTTTTTATTGGAATTTTGAGGTTTTT
Organism: Muscicapa striata striata; assembly: GCA_030060385.1. NCBI lineage: Eukaryota > Metazoa > Chordata > Aves > Passeriformes > Muscicapidae > Muscicapa > Muscicapa striata. The sequence continues at coordinate 15,501 of JAREIS010001779.1, forward strand.
AATCCAAATTTCAGGGTTTTAAATCCAAATTCTGGGGGGTTTTTTTTGGGATATGGGATTTTGGGAGGTTTAATCTGAATTTTGTGCTTTTTTTAATCAGAATTTTGAGGTTTTTCATCCAAATTTTGAGGTTTTTTAACAGGAATTTCGATGTTTTTAATCCAAATTTTGAGGTTTTAAAGCAGAATTTGGGGGGTTTAAATGTGAATTTGGGTTTTTTTTTGGGATTTGGGGTTTTTGGGGAGGTTTTTTTTAGGAATATTTACATCTTCCCGAGGCGGCTGCAGGCTCATCCCGTTAGCCAGGGTGGCTACAAAACTCTGGGGAAAGAGGAAGGGAGAGATGTCACCCCGGGGGTCCCCAAAACCGGGGGGGGACCCCAAAAGGGGGGTGAGGGGACCCTAAAATGGGGTTTTAGGGACCTAAAATGGGGTTTGGGGGGACAAAAATGGGATTTGGGGGGTCAAAAATGGGATTTTAGGGGGCAAAAATGGGATATGGGGGACAAAAATGAAATTTGGGGACCCTAAAACTGGGATTGGTGACCCTAAAATGGGGTCTGGGGTCCCTAAAATGGAGTTTGGGGTTCCTCAAATGAGGTTTGGGGGCAAAAAATGGGATTTTTGGGGCACTAAATTGGGGTTTGGGGAGCTTAAATTGGGGTAAAGCACCCCAAAACTGGGGTGGGAGGACCCTAAAATAAAATTTTGGGAGTCTGAAATGGGGTTTGGGGGCCAAAAATGGGATTTTGGGGGTAAAAAATGGGGTAAAGAACCCCAAAATTGGGATTGGGGAGACCCTAAAATAAAATTTTGGGGGCTTGAAATGGGGTTTGGGGGGTCAAAAATGGGGTTTGGGGATCCCAAATTGGGGTGGGGGACCCTAAAATGGGGTTTTAAGGGTTTGAAATGGAATTTTGGGGCCCAAAAATGGAGTTTTAGGGGTCAAAGATGGGGTTTGGGGACCCTAAATGGGATTGGGGAACCCTAAAATGGGGTTTTGGAACCCCAAAATTGGGATTGGGGGACCCTAAAATGGGGCTGGGGTCCCTAAAATGGGGTTTGGGGGCCCTAAATTGGGGTAGAGAATCCCAAAATTTGGGATTGGGGGACCCTAAAATGGGGCTGGGGTCCCTAGAATGGGATTTTGGGGGGCTGGGAGGGTCAGGACCCCAATTTTGGGGGTGCAGAGGGGTTTGAGGGGGGTGGTGACCCCAAATTTGGGTGGGTGAGGGGGGTCAGGATGGAAATTTGGGGGGGCAGAGGAGATTTGGGGGGGCTCAAATCCCGAATTTTGGGGCTCGCTGTGAATCTGGGGGGTCTAAGCCCCAATTTTGGGGGTCCAGCAGCTCCTCCTCCATCACGAGAGCCCCTCAATATCGCGATAAGCCCCGCCCCTATCGCCCCCCCCCCAAATAAATTCGGGATTTTGGGGGGGGGTCCGGACCCTCCACGTGGTCCCGGAGTCACGTGGACCCCAAAAATTCCCCTTTCGACCCCAAAAAATCCCTCCAGACCCCAA
>JAREIS010001780.1:0-16880 GCA_030060385.1 Muscicapa striata striata
CAGGGCTCTGACCAACGAGGGTCACTGGGGATCATCAACACCGATCCTCCCATGGGGGATGGAGCTGGAGCAGAGCACGAAGCTCTTCCCACACCTCGGGCACTCGTAGGGCCTCTCCCCAGTGTGGATGCGCCTGTGGACAGTGAGGGTGGAGTTGTGCTTGAATCCCTTCCCACAGTCGGGGCAGCGGAAGGGCCTCTCCTCTGTGTGAATCCGCTCATGTAGGAGGAGATTGGAGCTGTTCTGAAACCTCTTCCCACACTCAGGACATTTGTAGGGCCTCTCCCCAGTGTGGATGCGCTGGTGGTTTCTCAGGGTGGACATCCACCTAAAGCTCATCCCACATTCCAAGCAGGTGTAGGGCTGTTCCCCGGTATGGACAACCTGGTGCTGCATCAGGCCGGAGATGTCTCTGAATCCCTTCCTGCACTTCCCACACTCGTAGGGCTTTTCACCAGTATGGATCATCTGGTGCCAGATCAGCTTGGACCTGTGGCTGAAACCCTTCCCACATTCCAAGCACTTGTGGGCTTCTCCCTCCATGAGGCTTCTCCACCAGCTCTGAGCTCTGCCTGCATCTCCGGCCGCCTTCCCGGCTCAGGGAGGGTCTTTCCTCCTCGCAGCTCCCTGGGCTGGGTTTGCAGCCCCTCCTCCTGAGGGATCTCTGGGGCTTTTCCTCCTTCTCCATCTGCCCACGCCTTGGGAATGAAAAATCCTGGTTTTCGAAAAAAAAAAAAAAAAAAGAAACCGCCTTTGACTAGGGGTTCCTCCTTGCCCCAGTTCATCTCAGGAATTCATTGTGCATCTTGTGTCTGTACGAACCTCCCAAACGCCAAGATTCAGCCCAAAAATCATCCAAACATCAAGAGAGATATCAAAAACTCCCCAAACAGCAAGATTCAGCCAAAAACTCCTGCAAAATAAAAAGATTCAGACCCTGCAAAAAACCAAAGCATGAACATTCAGCCCAAAAAAGCACAGAAACACCAAGATTCACCCCTGTGAAAATTGTGTATCTCTCTCTCCGGTCACTTGCTGCACATGAGAGGGACAAGACTGCTGGACCTGGGGAAGAGGCTGCATATACAGGGAGGGGTGGAACCTTGTGCTGCTTCCCATTTCTCCTCCTCCTGTGTCCCTACTCTTCCTCACACTCCTCTTCCTCCTACTATTCCTCCTTCTCCTGCACAATCCCACCTGCTCCTCCCACGTGAATCCTTTGACCATTTTGTTCTCCAACCCTGCTTCTCCTTCCCCTTCTCCTGCTGCCCCCAGGCCCAGCACCCCCTGCCAGCTCCCTCTTCCCCCAAACCCACAGCATCCCAGGGCAGGGATGGAGCTGGGGCAGCTCGGGCTGGGGCAGCGCTGGGCTCTCGGCCGCTCCCGCCCGCACTCGGTCCCCACTGCAGCCGCTCCGCCACGGCAGCGCGGGGGCCCGGCCTTGGCGCTGCCCCTCCCACCTCCCCAAATTCCCCTCCCGGGGCGCTGGGGCCAGGGGGCAGGTGGGGTCCAGGTGGGAACGCTGGGAGCTGCGGCTCTGCCTGGACCCCCATGGAAGGGAGAACAGGAAAGTGTCTTTACAAACAGATGCTGGGAATCCGCTTGGAGACAGGGCCAGGGACGTGTACATAAGGAAGTGACAGCAGAAGCCATCAGGTTCAGAAAATGTTATTAACTGACCACACAGACTGCTGCTCAGCCAAGGTCCTGCTACAGTCAGGAACTCCCAGAAGAAGAACAAAGACTGAACAGAGCCATGAATATCGTTAGCTGTACAAAAGTGGGGTGCATATTAAGGGGGGATGCAGTGGGTGCATTGGGAAGTCTGCACCTCTCAAGTACTTCAGCCAAGGAGAAGAAGCCTCTGGGAAATGGATGAATGTTCAGGCTAAAGACCATCTTTCAGTACTTGGGGAAAACAAAGCACAAATAGGAGGGAAAATGGTTAAATATTTGGGACATATATTGACTGAAGGTTTGCATTGAATTGACCCCGAGAAGGACCAGGGAATCTCAGAAGTAACGTTACCCAGCAATAAAACGGACCTGAGACAATTCTGAGGACTAATAAGGAATTGCAGGACCTGGACTGAGGATTCTCTGTTCGAGCCAGAACATTTTATTATTTTTTAAAACCAGATAGCCTCAATGTTCTTGTATGGATTCAAGAAACAGCAAAACTTCAGAAAATTAAATAAAACCAAAATGATTGTTGCCCCATCCATGGCTCTTCCAGACTCAGAAAAGAAATTTTAATTGTATGCATGTTAAAGTAGATATTATATTATTGACTTTTGGCAAATATTAAAACAAAAGCTACATGTATAATGTTGGAAAACTTGCTGTATTAATATAGTTTCTTTTAGTTTTCCCATTAACAAAACTTAGAAATAGTAGTGTGATAAATATATTTTTCTTGGACTACAACATGGTGAGGTAAAAAGCTTTTGTTCATGCAACTAACTCAGAGAATGGTAGAAAAGAAAAGATAATCAGGAAATCCTTCACATTCTTGGATTATGGGACACCAGACCTCCAGGGAAGGAAAAAAAGTTGGTTTACAGGTTGGGGGGGGGAATGTGTTTGAACAATGCCTAAAAGACGGATGAATATGCAAGAGGTTGATGCATTTAAGGAAATACTTTCTGAGTTAGGGTGTGCTCTTGGCTGAAGGCCAAGCATCCTGCTGTTATAACCTTTTGCTTTATTATTTGTCTCTTATTGCCTTTTATTAAAACTTTAAATATTTACCAGGAAAATGAACCTCTCTTTTTAAAATGTGGATGTTACACAGAGCTATGCCAAAGGGATTCTTGAGCAAAAATGTTCAACCGAGGGGCCAGAGTGGCCTCACTCTCTGCAGAATTTTGCAGCTATAGATTTAATGGGACCTGAGGCCCAAAAACTGATGGCAGGAGGATCTCCAGTGGTTCAAGTCTGGCACCAAATTAAAGCTTTGATAACCAAAAGAGCCTCTACATGGATGAGCAGTGCTCAGTGATTACAGAATGAAACTTGTTCAGTGGCACAGGAGGATTTAGAATTGAGGACAGGGGAAGGGTTGAACCCAGCCTCCTGTTTGAACAGCCTGCACAGGGGCTGGCAACAAACCCATGGCTGCATTCAAGGGACAGAGCTCCAGAGCCTGCACAGGAGAGATTGATGAGACATTCTCTGGCCTGAGGGACAAAATGTGTTTATGGATGGGTCTGCAAGGGCAGGAGAAGGGAAAAGAGTTCCAAGACACGCTCTGATTAAGGAAAGGGAATTAGAGCAAGCGCAGGTCACCGCCCGCATGGTCAGCTCAACCGGCGGAGCTGTGTGTGCTTGGAAGAACCTGGCACTGAAATGCCCTGAGCAGGAAGGCTCAAATATCTGCTGGGGACAGCATGGCAGCTAACAGGGGGGCAAAAGCAATTCTGACCTCTTCAGCAATCACTGGATCGATTATTAAGCTGTTTCTAAAACAAATAATTCCAAGATAAGGGATTGTGGAAGCAGCAGTCTCAGATGGGGAACTCATTTTACAGGAAAGATCTTTCAGGGGGTTATGGCTGCTTTAGGAATACAATGGGACTTCCACAAGCCCTGGCACCCCCAGGGCTCAGGTCAGGCAGGAAGAATGAATGGGGAAATAAAGAAACTCCTTTGGAAGCTGGTGATAGAAACCAAGATGCCACAGGTATGGCTTTTGCCCTTGGCTTTGGCAAGAATAAGAGCCAGACCCAGAGCAGATATTCAATCATCTCCCTTGGAATTGCTGTTTGGAATTCCTTACTCTGGTAATTCTCCACCTAGTGGAGAATAATCCTAATTTTGTCTTTTCAGTTAAGTTTGGGCCAAGGATGTGACAATCAATGTTTTACTCCTAGGAGAAGCAGAAATAACTTGATTGCTCTGGGAATTTTTTGCGTTTATTTTGGCGAGGCTTTTAGTGATGGTAAAATTTGGGTTTTTCGATGTTCAGATTTAGGATGGATTTTGTAAAACTAGAAGGGCTTTAAAGGTGATGCTTTAATGTATCAACAGTTAACAGCATATTTTTTAAAAAGAAAAAGAAGAAAACAAAAGAGCAGATTGTGGGGTTGCCACATGTGAGTCACCCAATGGCTGCTCTTGAACAGAAGCTTAATTCCAGGCAGGCAGGAGAGGAGCCTTAGAAATGCAAATTAACACTGCTGGGGTAAAGTGTGGACAATGTACCAGGGTCTCCTTTCCTGGGGGAGGAATTGGGCTGATTCCCTCTGGCCCTCACCCGAAGCTCTGCCTGCTTGCACAGATGGAATTTGCACAGCTAAAGGCAGAGCCCATAGTGAGGATATCTGACTGCAACAGAAATTGGTTAAGCAGCAAAGGAAAACAGCAAATGGAGAATGTTGTGAAAACTTTGCTTTAAAAAGTGGGGGAGGAATCATCCCTCTCCCCACTCCAACATGTGCTGTCACTGTCTGGGTTATACAGGGTGTATTAGAGCACTGGGGTGCTTTTGCTAGTCCAGAGAAATCAGCTGAGAATCCAAATATTTGATGATTTAATTAGAGAAAAGTGATCAATTGATGCAGCTGTGGCTGGAGGGAGTGCTCAAAAATGGGGAAAAGATGAACAGAAACCAGAAAAAACCCTGCAAATCCATGGACCAGCCCCTGGGAACCTGAACGAATTCATACGAGGAGAAAGAAAATTCACCCATACTTTGAGTACCACATTTAGATTAAAAACTAAATAGTATTATCATTATTACTATTATTATTAATACCCATACTATTACTATTGTTGTTGTAGTTGTTGTTATTTTATTATTATTACTGCTATTATTATTATGTACTAAAGAATATATTATCAGTCCTCGCAATAACAATTGACCACCTCCAGCTCCTGACCTTCCTGCCGACCAGCCCAGGGAAAAGAAGAAGACATTTCACCATGGGATGGGATCAGATTACCTACTAACAGAAGGAGGAGGAGTTTATGGAAAATTAAATTACTCAAACTGCTGGTTCCAAAAAGATAACTGAAAAGTGGTGTAACACGTGACAAAGGAAGTAAGAAAGTAGATCATGTACCAGTCCAAATAGCGAAAGGATGGCAATGGGACATGTTTTCAGCGTTCCTGGCAGACCATGGGTTAAACGAATGCTGTTCCTCCTCTGATGTGCTGCAGCAACTCTCATCTTTTTCCCATGCACGACACCTTGCTGAGTGCAGCTCATTCAGCAGCTGAGCAAGGGGATGCAGGTGGCAGCCAGGCCTGATCCAGAAACGGCTACAAAAGGACAGGCAGTGAGGGCACTGAGAATAATCCCAAAACCAAAGAGGAACCAGGAAGAAAAAACAGAGTCAATGAGTGAATCTGCTTGGAGACAGGGCCAGGAACTTGTATTGGAGAAAGCAACGGGAGAAATCTTCAGTTTCAGAAAATGTTACTAATTGACACAGACTGCTGCTCAGCCAAGATCCTGCTCAATTCCTGAACCTGGAGAAGGAGAAACAGTTAACAGAGCCATGAAAATCGGATGTTATGCTAAAGGAGGGGTGCATACTAAGGAGGACATGCCACAGGCGGATCGGGAAATCTGAATCTTCCAAGTAGCTTTCCTTTTTTTCGGGAAAGGGAGATGCAGCCGGGAAAACCAGGATTAAAAAGGGGCTGCGTTTTAGAGTCCGCATGGCGAATGCCGCATGGCCTCTACCTTTGTTCACGAGTAAAGTCACTTTTACAGGACTCCTCTGTCTCCTTTGCGCACTCAAACCTCTGGTGAATTTTCCCACACAGCCCCGGGGCCTCTCTCAAACATCCCTTGGCCACCTCGGGCTCCAGGTGGGTCCCGGCTCCATCCTGGACTCAACCCCAGCTCCCACCGCCCTCAGCTCCCGCTCACCCCGAGCTCCCGCCGGTTCAGGGCAGCAGCGGTCCCTTGGCCTGAAATGGCGGAGCTCGGGGAAAGGGAGGGGAGACCGTGACGAATAAAGAGCCTGCCCCTCGCTGCAATTGGCTGATTCTGCCATCAATCCTCCTTCTGGCGCGCTGATTAGGCAAAACAGGAACAAGCCCAGCCTGGTACCGCCCCAGAGCTCCCCTGGGGCAGCAAAGGCGCCATTGGCAGAGCCCGGGAGCAGCGGCAGCGGCCGGAGACCGGGAGGCGGCGGAGCTCGAGGCGGCCCCAGCGCAGCATCCCGGGGACGGGGCAGCCACCTCTGGGCTACCCACAGGAACCGTGACGAGCCAGCGCTGCTCCGGCAGCGGCTCCTGCCCAGGCCCAGCTGATTGGCTGAGGAGAGGCCCGGGAGTGGAGAGAAGGAACAGGAGAGATCCCGCCCCGAGCACCGAACGGGAACAACAGACCCAGCCTGGGCACAGGGAGGAATTTATTACCAACCAAATCACAGCAGCACAAGGAGAAGGGAGAGAAATCTCTCCAACCCCTTCCCCCCACCCAACAGGGATCACCAGGACCACGGATCACCAGGGCTCTGCCCAACCGGGGTCACTGGGGATCATCCAACACCGATCCTCCCATGGGGGATGGAGCTGGAGCAGAGCACGAAGCTCTTCCCACACTCGGGGCACTCACAGGGCTTCCCTCAGTGGAGCCTCCATTGGTGTCGGGTCAAGTGAGAGCTCCGGGTCCCTTCATGTCTCCATCCCTCGGTCGGGCCTCTCCCTGGTGTGGATGTGCTGATGGGTGGCGAATTCAGAATTCCACCTGAAGGTCTTCCCACATTCCAGGCTGTTCCCTGATGTGGATCTCGCGGTGTTTGGTGCGGTTGGAGCTCCAGCTGAAACTCTTCCTACATTTCTCATGCCCATAGAGCCATTTCCCAGTGTGGATGTTCTGCTGTTTCCTCAGGTGGGAGCTGTAGCAGAAGCTCTTCTCACATTCCAAGCACCTGTGGGGTTTTTCTTCCTCCTCCATCCAGCTGTGGCTGGGGAATGACAAATCCTGGCTTGAGGGGAAAAACAAGGTGGGGACTCCTTGGGCGGCGGGCTTCTCCTACCCAAATCCATATCTAAAATATAGGAAGCGTCTTGCGTCCATGAAATTCTCCAAAATATCAAGATTCAGTCCAAAAATCCCCTCCAAGGTGTTCCCCATCTCTGATCTCTCCCTTTTGGACTCTCCAGACTCCCCCCACTTTCCAGGCTGCCAGGGCCCCCCAGCTCTGGGATCACCCCTCTCTGCTCTCCCTGCTCTGGAGGTCCCAGGGGTTCCTCTCCTCTGCTCTCCCAGGGGTCCCCAGCACCAATGTCCTCCTCCTGCTGATACTGGGCAATGGCCACACGGACCGATCCCCCCAAGGGGCTCAGCTTTGGGGTCCTGCAAGATCCAAACATATACACAGAAAAAAACCTCCCAGGGACGCCAGACGATATTTGGGGCTCAGTTCTGTAATCTGAGAGCTCCAAACACACCCCAATAAAAACCCTCTCAAGGACCCCCGATACATTTGGGACGAGCTTTCCCTCCCCGCTCCCCTGCAGGCTGCGCTGGGGGCGATGGTCCCATGGACGGGGGTGCTGCGGCCACAGGGGGCACTGGAACCTCCTGTTTCTCCTGCTTTGCCTGCTCCTGCTCCTCCTCTTACTGCTCCTCCTTTTCCCATCTCCCTCCTCCTCCTCCTCCTCCTCCTCCTCCTCCTCCCTCCCAATCCCACCTCCTCCCCAGTTTCTGCACTCAGCATATTTAGAGTGGAGAACCTTGCTTGTTTTTAGAACTAGAACAAAGATCCCAGATGGAACAAGCCCTGCTGGTTTTCGTCAGAAGCATCAGTGACTAAAGGTCATGTTTCCTTTGGGTTTGTCCTGTCCTTGCTCCTCCTCAGTGTTCAGGCTGGACTATGGGGTGTCCTTGTTTGCTGCATTTTGGGAGTTCCTCTTGGATCCTTTGGGCACTGGGCTGTGCCCTGGGAGGATTCTTTGTCCTCCTTTGTGACACAGGAGAACCTTCCAAGCGGTTTTGCGTGAGCTGCTGCTGTGGTGTCACAGGAACGTTGTCACATCCCAGCGTGTTCCCATTGCTGTGGGACACAGAGGCCTCAGTGCCCAGAGCGCAGCTCGGGCTGGGGCAGCGCTGGGCTCTCGGCCGCTCCCGCCCGCACTCGGTCCCCACTGCAGCCGCTCCCGCCACGGCAGCGCGGGGGGGCCCGGCCTTGGCGCTGCCCCCTCCCACCTCCCCAAATTCCCCTCCCGGGGGGCGCTGGGGCCCGGGGGGGCAGGTGGGGTCCAGGTGGGGAACGCTGGGAGCTGCGGCTCTGCCTGGACCCCCATGGAAGGGAGAACAGGAAAGTGTCTTTACAAACAGATGCTGGGAATCCACTTGGAGACAGGGCCAGGGACGTGCACATAAGGAAGTGACAGCAGAAGCCATCAGGTTCAGAAAATGTTATTAACTGACCACACAGACTGCTGCTCTGCCAAGGTCCTGCTACATTCAGGAACTCTCAGAAGAAGAACAAAGACTGAACAGAGCCATGAATATCGTTAGCTGTACAAAAGTGGGGTGCATATTAACAGGGGGATGCAGTGGGTGCATTGGGAAGTCTGCACCTCTCAAGTACTTCAGCCAAGGAGAAGAAGCCTCTGTGAAATGTCTGAATGTTCAGGCTAAAAAGCATCTTTCAGTACTTGGGGAAAACAAAGCGCAAATAGGAGGGAAAAAGGTTAAATATTTGGGACATATATTGACTGAAGGTTTGTGTTGAACTGACCCAGAGAAGGACCAGGGAATCTCAGAAGTAACGTTACCCAGCAATAAAACGGAGCTGAGACAATTCTGAGGACTAATAAGGAATTCCAGGACCTGGACTGAGGATTCTCTGTTCGAGCCAGAACATTTTATAATTTTTTAAAACCAGATAGCCTCAATGTTCTTGTATGGATTCAAGAAACAGCAAAACTTCAGAAAATGAAATAAAACCAAAATGATTTTTGCCCCATCCATGGCTCTTCCAGACTCAGAAAAGAAGTTTTAATTGTATGCATGTTAAAGTAGATATTATATTATTGACTTTGGGCAAATATTAAAACAAAGCTACATGTATAATATTGGAAAACTTGCTGTATTAATATAGTTTCTTTTAGTTTTCCCATTAACAAAACTTAGAAATAGTAGTGTGATAAATATATTTTTCTTGTACTACAACATGGTGAGGTAAAAAGCTTTTGTTCATGCAACTAACTCAGAGAATGGTAGAAAAGAAAAGATAATCAGGAAATCCTTCACATTCTTGGATTATGGGACACCAGACGTCCAGGCAAGGAAAAAATGTTGGTTTACAGGTTGGGGGGGAATGTGTTTGAACAATGCCTAAAAGACCGATGAATATGCAAGAGGTTGATACATTTAAGGAAATGCTTTCTGAGTTAGGGTGTGCTCTTGGCTGCAGGCCAAGCATCCTGCTGTTATAACCTTTTGCTTTATTGTTTGTCTCTTATTGCCTTTTATTAAAACTTTAAATATTTACCAGGAAAATGAACCTCTCTTTTTAAAATGTAGATGTTACACAGAGCTATGCCAAAGGGATTCTTGAGCAAAAATGTTTAACCCAGGGGCCAGAGTGGCCTCACTGCAGAATTGTGCAGCCACAGCTTTAATGGGACCTGAGGCCCAAAAACTGATGGCAGGAGGATCTCCTGATGTTCAAGTCTGGCACCAAGTTAAAGCTCTGATAACCAAAAGAGCCTCTACATGGATAAGCAGTGCTCAGTGATTACAGAATGAAACTTGTTCAGTGGCACAGGAGGATTTAGAATTGAGGACAGGGGAAGGGTTTAACCCAGCCTCCTGTTTGAACAGCCTGCACAGGGGCTGGCAACAAACCCATGGCTGCATTCAAGGGACAGAGCTCCAGAGCCAGCACAGGAGAGATTGATGAGACATTCCCTGGCCTGAGGGACAAAATGTGTTCATGGATGGGTCTGCAAGGGCAGGAGAAGGGAAAGAGTTCCAAGACACGCTCTGATTAAGGAAAGGGAATTAGAGCAAGCGCAGGTCACCGCCCGCATGGTCAGCTCAACCGGCGGAGCTGTGTGTGCTTGGAAGAGCCTGGCACTGAAATGCCCTGAGCAGGAAGGCTCAAATATCTGCTGGGGACAGCATGGCAGCTAACAGGGGGGCAAAAGCAATTCTGACCTCTTCAGCAATCACTGGATCACTTATTAAGGTATTTCTAAAACAAATAATTCCAAGATAAGGGATTGTGGAAGCAACAGACTCAGATGGGGAACTCATTTCACAGGAAAGATCCCTCAGGGGGTTATGGCTGCTTTAGGAATACAATGGGACTTCCACAAGCCCTGGCACCCCCAGAGCTCAGGTCAGGCAGGAAGAATGAATGGGGAAATAAAGGAACTCCTTTGGAAGCTGATGACAGAAACCAAGATGCCACAGGTATGGCTTTTGCCATTGGCTTTGGCAAGAATAAGAGCCAGACCCAGAGCAGATATTCAATCATCTCCCTTGGAATTGCTGTTTGGAATTCCTTACTCTGGTAATTCTCCACCTAGTGGAGAATAATCCTAATTTTGTCTTTTCAGTTAAGTTTGGGCCAAGGATGTGACAATCAATTTTTTACTCCTGGGAGAAGCAGAAATAACTTGATTGCACTGGGAATTTTTTGCGTATATTTCGGTGAGGCTCTTAGTGATGGCAAAATTTGGGTTTTTCGATGTTCACCTTTAGGATGGATTTTGCAAAACTAGAAGGGCTTTAAAGGTGATGCTTTAATGTATGAACAGTTAACAGAATATTTTTTAAAAAGAAAAAGAAGAAAACAAAAGAGCAGATTGTGGGGTTGCCACATGTGAGTCACCCAATGGCTGCTCTTGAGCAGAAGCTTAATTCCAGGCAGGCAGGAGAGGAGCTTTAGAAATGCAAATTAACACTGCTGGGGCAAAGTGTGGACAATGTACCAGGGTCTCCTTTCCTGGGGGAGGAATTGGGCTGATTCCTTCTGTCCCTCACCCCAAGCTCTGCCTGCTTGCACAGATGGAATTTGCACAGCTGAAGGCAGAGCCCATAGTGAGGATATCTGACTGCAACAGAAATTGGTTAAGCTGCAAAGGGAAACAGCAAATGGAGAATGTTGTGAAAACTTTACTTTAAAAAGTGTTAGGGGGAATCATCCCTCTCCACACTCCAACATGTGCTGTCACTGTCTGGGTTACACAGGGTGTATTAGAGCACTGGGGTGTTTTTGCTAGTCCAGAGAAATCAGTTGGGAATCCAAATATTTGATGACTTAATTAGAGAAAAGTGGTCAATTGATGCAGCCCTGGCTGGAAAATGGGGAAAAGATGAACAGAAACCAGAAAAACACCTACAAATCCATGGACCAGCCCCTGGGAACCTGAACGAATTCATATGAGGAGAAAGAAAATTCACCCATACTTTGAGTACCACATTTAGATTAAAAACTAAACAGTATTATCATTATTACTATTATTATTAATACCCATACTATTACTATTGTTGTTGTAGTTGTTGTTATTTTATTATTATTACTGCTATTATTATTATGTACTAAAGAATATATTATCAGTCCTCGAAATAACAATTGGCCACCTCCAGCTCCTGACCTTCCTGCCGACCAACCCAGGGAAAAGAAGAAGACATTTAACCATGGGATGGGATCAGATTACCTACTAACAGAAGGAGGAGGAGTTGATGGAAAATTAAATGACTCAAACTGCTGGTTCCAAAGAGATAACTGAAAAGTGGTGAAACAGGTGACAAAGGAAGTAAGCAAGTAGATCATGTACCAGTCCAAATAGGGAAAGGATGGCAATGGGACATGTTTTCAGCGTTCCTGGCAGACCATGGGTTAAACGAATGCTGTTCCTCCTCTGATGTGCTGCAGCAACTCTCATCTTTTTCCCATGCTCGGCACCTTGCTGAGTGCAGCTCATTCAGCAGGTGAGCAAGGGGATGCAGGTGGCAGCCAGGCCTGATCCAGAAACGGCTACAAAAGGACAGGCAGTGAGGGCACTGAGAATAATCCCAAAATCAAAGAGGAACCAGGAAGAAAAAACAGAGTCAATGAGTGAATCTGCTTGGAGATAGGGCCAGGAATTTGTACACGAGAAAGCAATGGGAAAACTCCTCAGTTTCAGAAAATGTTACTAATTTACAGGGACTGCTGCTCAGCCAAGATCCTGCTCAATTCCTGTTATTCGAGAAGGAGAAACACTAAACGCAGCCGGGAATATCGGATGTTATACTAAAGGAGGGGTGCATATTAAGGAGGAAATGCGGCAGACGGATCGGGAAGTCTGAACCTTCGAAATACCTCAGCCCGTGGGCAAAGGGAGAGAGAGATGAAGCCGGGAAAATGAGGATACAAAAAAAGAGGCTGCGTTTTAGAGACCGCATGGCAAATGCCCGCAGCCTCTCCCATTGTTCACCAATAAAGTCACTTTTACAGGACGCCTCTGTCTTCTCTGTGCACACAAACCCCTGAAAACGTGAATTTTCCCGCACAGCCCCGGCGCCTCTCTCAAACATCCCTTGCCTGCCTCGGAGTCCTGCCGGGCTCCAGGCGGGTCCCGGCTCCATCCCGGACTCACGCCCAGCTCCCACCGCCCTCAGCTCCCGCTCACCCCGAGCTCCCGCCGGTTCAGGGCAGCAGCGGTTCCTTGGCCCGATGCCCGGGCCGGGCCCAGCGCAGGAGCCGCTCCTCAGGCGAGGTTTCCGAGAAATGGCGCAGCTCGGGGAGGGGGACGGGAGCCCGTGACGAGGCGAAAATGGCGCCTTTGGCCCCGGGGCCGGGCTTGTCCCGGCTCTGCCCAATCAGAGCAAGAGAGTCAGGAGTGACGGCAGAATCAGCCAATCGCAGCGAGGGGCGGGCTGTGCACACGACCCCTCCCTGGCCACGCGCTCCGCCATTTTTTTGAATCCTCGCGTGGGGAGAGGCCGCGGCGCTGAGCCCGGCCCGGGCTGAGGCCGAAGGAGCCGCTGCTGCCCTGAACCGCCGGGAGCTCGGGGTGAGCGGGAGCTGAGGGCGCTGGGAGCTGGGGCTGAGGCCGGGATGGAGCAGGAACCCACCTGCAGTCCTCTCAGGTGTCCGGGCTGGAGCAGGGGCGGCCTGAGAGAGGCCCCGAGCCCGTGGAAGCCCCTGCAGGGCCATGGAAGTGGCTCCTGGCGGGACTTGTGAGGCCGCGGGGGATCCCCGCTGGAGCAGCCTGTTCCTGAGGGGCTGTGTCCCGTGGGAGGGACCCCGGACTGGATCAGGACAAGGATTCCTGTCCCTGAGGGGGGCGGCTGTGACATGACCTGACTGTGACACCCATCCCCTGTGCCTCTGGGTGGGGAGCGGGGAGGGATAATGGGATAAAGTTACGCCTGGGAAGCAGGGAGAGGTGGGGGGAAGATCTTTCCTTAGGATTTGGCTAAATGATGTTAATTAGGTCCGAACTCCTGGATTTCCTTCTCAGCCTTTTCCAGACCGGGGCTGGAGAGCCCCTGAGCCCAGGGTGAGGGGTCCCCCCGTGCTGAGCTGTGCTGGGGCTGTTTCTGTGCTCAGGGACACTTGGCATGGGCCACGGCACTTGGCCACCAGTGGGGCTTCTGTGCACTCCTCAGGCAGAGTGTGAGTCTTGGTCTAATTCCCTTTCCTTAATCAGAGCGTGTCTTGGAACTCCTTTCCCTTCTCCTGCCCTCACAGACCCATCCATGAACACATTTTGTCCCTCAGGCCAGGGAATGTCTCATCACTCTCTCCTGTGCTGGCTCTGGAGCTCTGTCCCTTGAATGCAGCCATGGGTTTGTTGCCAGCCCCTGTGCAGGCTGTTCAAACAGGAGGCTGGGTTAAACCCTTCCCCTGTCCTCAATTCTAAATCCTCCTGTGCCACTGAACAAGTTTCATTCTGTAATCACTGAGCACTGCTCATCCATGTAGAGGCTCTTTTGGTGATCAGAGCTTTAACTTGGTGCCAGACTTGAACAACAGGAGATCCTCCTGCCTTCAGTTTTTGGGCTTCAGGTCCCATTAAATCCTTGGCTGCACAATTCTGCAGAGAGTGAGGCCACTCTGGCCACTGAGTTAAACATTTTAGCAGAAGAATTCCTGTGGCATCACCCTGTTTAACATCCAAATCTTAAAAAACGAGGTTCAGTTTCCTGGTAAATATTTAAAATTTTAAGAAAAGACAATAAGAGGCAAACAGTAAAGCAGAGGGTGGTAACAGCAGTTTGCTTTACCTTCAGCCAAGAACACAGCCTAACTCAGAAAACACTTCCTTAAATAAATCAAACTGTTGCATATTCATGGCTCATGCATTATTTGAAATCTTTCCTCCCCAACCTGTAAATCAGCTTTTTTTCTTTCTCTGGGGGTCTGCTGTCCCATAATCCAAGGATGTGAAGGATTTCCTGATTATCTTTTCTACCATTCTCTGAGTTAGTTACATGAACAAAAGCTTTTTACATCACCGTGTTGTATTCCAAGAAAAATATATTTATCGCCCCACTATTTTAAGTTTTGTTAATAGCAAAACTAAAAGAAACTATATTCACATAGCAAAGTTTTCTGACATTACACATATAGCATTTATTTTCATATTTACTAAAACAAATATTATAGAATGTACTATAACACACATGCAATTCAAATTCCTTTTCTGAGTCATAGCTAGGGCACCAATTATTTTGGTTTTATTTAATTTTCTGAAGTTTTGCGATTTCTCGTCTCCGTACCTCAATATTGAGGCTGTCTGGGTTTAAAAAGTCATACAGTATCGTGGCTAGAACAGAGAATCCTCAATACAGGTCCTGTAATTCCCTGTAATCCTCAGAATTGTTCCAGCTCCAGTTTAGTGCTGGGTAATGTTACTTGTGAGATACCCTGCTCCTTCTCTGGGTCAATACACCACAAAACTCAGTGAAAATATATCCCAAATATGTAACCTTTTTCTCCAGTATTTGCACTTTTTTTTTTTTCAAATACTCAAAGATGCTTTTTAGCCTGAATATTCAGCCATTTCACAGAGGCTTCTGCCACTTCTTGTCCTCCTGACTGGAGCAAGTCACCCACATCCTGCATTAACCCAATCCCTGGGGTGGGGTAAATTCTTGTGATATTTTCTGCAAGGCTTGCCCCAATAAGGCTGGTGCTTCTGTGCATCCCTGCAGAAGGACCGTCCATGTCTTTACCATTTTCCCTTCTGCCTCTGGTTCCCACTCCAAGGCAAAATACAGTTTAGCATCCTGTGTGAGTGGGCATCCCCAGAAAGCATCTTTGACATCAAGTACTGAATGGTGTCAGTGTGAGGAGGGAACCTGGTTCAAGATGCTGTAAGGATCTGAGACCCCCTGGGTGCTGGGGCCCCCTTGGCCCTGGGGTTCATCCCTCAGGGGCTGTAGAAACTCTGCCATGGCCTTTGCCTTCACCTTGGCCTTTTCCTCATCCCTTCTTGCTTTCACCTCTGCTGGCCTCAGTACCGGGGATACAAAGGATTTGGATCAGCTGGCAAATTGTGAGGATACGAGCCTGCTGAAAACATCCCAATCCTCAGTATTTTTCTCCTCCTCTTCTTTCCCATCATCCATTTTCTTACCACAAAGATTGCTCCTTCCGCATCTTTGCCGAACCACATTCCTGCACACTCCCCTTATACCAGGAGCCCTTCCTGTTTGGAAGGAATTCTGGCTGACCCACAAGATTTGTGGAAAACTTAACACCACCAGAGGTTTCGGTCCTCAAAGAGAACAGAGGAGTCCTGTAATAGTAATTTCATTAATAAAAAAATTGAGAGGCCATGGGCCATTTTCCGTGGGTTCTCTGCAATCGTTGGAGGACACAGCCTCCTTTTCATCCTAATTTTCTCGGCCTTTCCCCACTGGCTGAAGTACTCGAGAGGTACAGACTTCCCAACAGACCCACTGCATCCCCCCTCTTAATATGCACCCCACTTTTGTAAAGCTAACGATATTGATGGCTCTGTTAAGTCTTTGTTCTTCTTCTGGGAGTTCATTAATTTAGCAGGACCTTGGCAGAGCAGTAGTCTGTGTGGTCAGTTAATAACATTTTCTGAACCTGATGGCTTCTGCTGTCACTTCCTTATGTACACGTCCCTGGCCCTGTCTCCAAGCGGATTCCCAGCATCTGTTTGTAAAGACACTTTCCTGTTCTCCCTTCCATGGGGGTCCAGGCAGAGCCGCAGCTCCCAGCGTTCCCCACCTGGACCCCACCTGCCCCCCCGGGCCCCAGCGCCCCCCCCGAGGGGAATTTGGGGAGGTGGGAGGGGGCAGCGCCAAGGCCGGGCCCCCCCGCGCTGCCGTGGCGGGAGCGGCTGCAGTGGGGACCGAGTGCGGGCGGGAGCGGCCGAGAGCCCAGCGCTGCCCCAGCCCGAGCTGCCCCAGCTCCATCCCTGCCCCTGCGCTGGGATGCTGTGGGTTTGGGGGGAAGAGGGAGCCGGCATGGGGGTGCTGGGCCTGGGGGCAGCAGGAGAAGGGAAGGGGAAGCAGGGCTGGAGAGCACAATGGTTAAAGGATTCACGTGGGGGGAGCAGGTGGGATTGTGCAGGAGGAGGAGAAATAGTAGGAGGAAGAGGAGTGTGAGGTACAGTAGGGACACAAGAGGAGGAGAAATGGGAAGCAGCACAAGGTTCCACCCTCCCTGTATATGCAGCCTCTTCCCCAGGTCCAGCAGTCTTGTCCCTCTCACATGCAGCAAGTGACCGAGAGAGATACACAATTTTCACACGGGTGAATCTTGGTGTTTCTGAGTTATTTTGGGCTAACTGTTCATGCTTTGTTTTTTTATAGGGCCGGAATCTTTAATATTTTGCAGGAGGTTTTGGCTGAATCTTGCTGTTTGGGGAGTTTTTGATCTCTCTCGATGTTTGGATGATTTTGGGCTGAATCTTGGTGTTTGGGAGGTTCATA
>JAREIS010001781.1:0-19084 GCA_030060385.1 Muscicapa striata striata
TTTTTTCCAGTTTTTTCCCGGGATAATTTGGGAAATGAAATGCTTTAAGGACTGTTATACCCCCTTTTTATTAGGGATTTATCTTCCACATAAAAAAACCACAATTTTTTTCCCAGTGCAGTTCAAATCAGTTTACATGGGGGGGAAAAAAATGCCTTAATTCCAAGGTGTCAGAAAATACCAAGTGATCAACAAAAAAACTCTGGTTTAAACTTGGCTTTACATGTGCCATATGGTATTCCCAGTTTAAAGAAAGAACTAGGAGACTCGCTCCAAAATTATGAATTTTTGGTAATAAATTATTAGATAGGTTATCAGTAAATGTAATGTCAAATTTGGAAAAGGGGATCCCAGGGGGGTTCTTAATATGAGCATGAAATTTAAAATTAATTTTTACTCTTAAGAAATTTATTATTTCAGTGACTTAAATCTACTGTCTGTAGTATATTCATGTCTTTCCATTAAACTTCTACATTCTATTGCTCTCCCTTTTAAGAGGAATGTGAACAGGGAGGGCTCCTGCAGGAGGAATCTAAGTGTGCTTGTTAGCAAGATGGTGCTGTTTTACCCTTTTTAAAAAAATTGGGGGGATTTCCTGGGTATTCAAAAAAAATGATGAGTTTTTTATATTCCATCGTTTAGAAGCATTCTGACTTTTGACTGAATATTTTGCTCAGTAATCAACAGAGGCCTAGTAAGTGATGGAAAAGATTACAGCAGCTGCAGGCTTGCAACATATGAGTTGAAGGTGTGTCCCTGTGTCTGGGCACTCTGAAGGGTGTCTGTCCAGGCAGGACATGGCTGTGGATGGGATAGTGGGACTGGAAGGGACTGGGAAGCAGCTGCACCCATGTGGATGGGTCAAGGTGCCTCTGCCCGCCCCAGTTCCACAATTAGCTTTTTAAAGTGAAGAAGGGTTTTAATTTTTCTACCTTCTAGAGTATTGTTAGGAATGGCTGTAAGTTGGCTGACCTGAGCTCTTAAACTCATTGAGCTGGGCCCAACAGGGGCATATCAGCACAGGCTGTGAACAAATATTTGATGGTTGCAAGGTTAGGCATGCAACATATGCTATATAAATTGCATATAAATACAAGTAAAGTATTTACAAATCCACTTCCCACAGTGCAAATGTGTCCTTAAACATGCAGGAATGAAAACAAAGCAAAAAAAAAACAAAAACAAAAAAAAAAACAAAAAAAAAAAAAAAAAAAAGAAAACGAAAAACCAAACAAAAAAACCCCGAGCTGATGCTGTTGAAAAAAAACCCCATATTTCACATATAAATATCCATGCAAAAATTTGGGAGCTGGAATACCTGTGTGTTCACTGTGAGCGAAACATGAACACCATGCCCCCGCAGTTTTGTGGGAAAAAAATTTTGTCTTCAGTTTCAGTTTAATGGGTCAAGATTTTCTGCCAGATGTTTAATGGCTTTGGGAGGAAAAAACACGGAAGGAAAATGAAGATTGTCAACCCCCCGGGAAAAAGGCCCCTTTTGGAAAACTTCCAGCATCATGAGCAAGCAAACACAGGAGTGCATTAGCACTGCACACTGTCTGATGAGTGCTCCAGCGGCCCGGGTTTATGGGACATAGTGCTTTGTTTCCCCCAGAACAGACATCTGTGGGACAGGAGAGAGCAAATGCATGTAACAGACACAACTTTAAAAAGGGTTTTTTGCAGAGGCTCGTGAAATTTTACCAAAGAACAAATGGGGGGACTTGTAGATGTCCCAAAGAGATGTCAAGACCTGAGATGAATTGATGGACCCCAGTCATAGCTAATTGACAGTGCCATGTTTTTCTTTGCACTATTTGGACTGGAAATTAGATTTTGAAAAAATTAAACAGAGGCCAGTATGCTCAAAATCACAGTTTTTCAGCTGTTCTAATAACCCCCTTTAAAACTATCACTGCATGGTACATTATGTGTCTCTGCCTCTAATTTTACTAGTTGCAAACGAAAAAACATTGATTAAATGTGTCAACAGTATTAAACTCAAAGATGCTGAATACACCCCGAAAGTGCCCAAAAGGGAAATGTACAAAAAGCAGCAGGGTAGTAGAAAAATTAATTTGGAACAGCAATGAGATTTCAACACAAGCAGAGAAAAGCTATTTTATCAAAGAAGAAATGTAGAGTTGTAATGACAGGGGCTCCAAAAGATGAAGGCTTGGGAATAATAGGGTGGAAGGTAATATTGGTAAAAGGGAAACAGAGGTATCCCCACAGATGAGGCAATGTATATTAGTCTTTACATAGAACTTGTAAAAATGCATCTAACATTAGCTCCCAAAATTTCCCTTTACTCTGGTGCCTGAAAGAAGGAGTAATGCTTTTTGGGGAAAAAAATTTGGGTGTGTGATTGGAGAAGCACTGCTTGGGAAAAAGTCTGCTTGCAAAGACTGCAATTATGAAGTAATGCTATTAGGACAGAAATCCCCATCAAAAGAGATAGATTTCCTCTGAGACATAGCACAGGACAAGGAACATTTTGGGGAAACTCTCAAATAAAAACTGATATTTCAGGAACCTCGGCTCGAGCATCAGGATCATAGGAAAACCGAATGGTTTGCCTAGAAGGGACTTTAAAGGTCATCTAGTTCCAAGCCCCCTTTTCATGAGCAGGGACACCTTCCACTAGACCAGGCTGATCAAACACCATCCAACACTGAACACTGCCAGGCATGGGCATCCCCACCTTCTCTGGTGTGCCTCACCACCCACAGTAAAAGGGTATTTTCCTGGTATACAGCCCAAACCCACCCCCCCCAGTTTAAAAACCCTCCCCTTGTTCTATCACTACATGCCCTTGCAAAAATCTATTGATAGTTCCCTTTGGTTTCCGAAGGTCCTCCTGGAGCTTTCCCCTCTCTAGGCTGAACAACCCCAACTCTCAGCCTGTCTTCCGGGGGAAAGGGGTTTTAATCCCGATGGTTTTCATGGCCCTCCTTTGGGCTCACTCTGTCAGGTCCATGTCCTTCCTACATTAGTGTCCCAGAGCTGGATCGTACTCAGCTGGAGTGTCACTGAACTTCCAGTGAATGGGCAGAATGCCTCCTTGCCTTGCTGGCCACACTTCTTTGGAGTCAGCCCAGGATAGTTGGCTTTCAAGGCTGTGAGGAAACTATACTGCTGAAAACTATGTCAAAGCTTCTTGTCCTCCAAGCTTTTTAGTCCTTCTTCTGAGTTTGCTCTTGATCTAGTGCCTGGGCTTAGTGGCTATTGCAGAGGTATGCACTTTGGGATCAAATTAGAACAGGTGACTAGGAATTATAGCCACTGTTTAAAATAGGGTTAGTTGACAGGGGAAGGAGAAAAATCAGGGATGAAGAACCCTTTTATTTGGTCTCTAGGCTAAAGGACCTAGGGAAGGCGTTTAACTGTTGCATGAAGGGTCTAGACTGGAAACAATGACTGTATGATAAAATGCACCTGGGATGTAGTACAAACCCACAGAAGTCAGAGCCAGCCTTTCTCACTTCCAGAATCCTTGAAGCTCTGGGGTCTGCTGCTGACTCAGATATTTGTCACCTGAGGTAGCCTGCTTGCCCCAGCACTGGTGCACAAGGCCCAGTTCTCAAGCCCAGCTGGTGCTCCTGTGTGCACCTTGGTGCCGTTCCTCCATGACCTGCATGTCCACCATGCAGCCCCCCAGGGCGTGGGCAGCCAGGTTCAGCTCGAACTCGGCCTGGAGTGGAGCAAGAGGGACAAGGATTGCCCAGGGCAGCAGGGACACAAACACACAGACACAGAATTTGCTTCAGCCGGAATATGTGCCTTTTTTTTTTTTTCTTTTCTTTTTTTTTTTTTCTGTTAGAGAACTAGAGATCCAATTATATGGCTACTTTGCCCTGAGAGACTGCAGAAATATTTCTGGCTCCCACACTTGGGGTGTAAAAGTACACAGGATTAGGCTTATTGCAGTAATAAGTGCTGAGGAATTAAGAATGAGCAGGCTGAAAAATGCAAACAGGAAAGAATAATGATAATAGTAACAACAATAATAAAAAGAGGTAAGTCATTTGAATTCAAATGCAAAGTTTCCACTTGGAGACATCAGAATTATGTCTGAGTTGGCTGCTGTACTGGTAGATATAACCTAACACAAGATTTAAACCTTTTAAACCTCATTATGTTGCAGGAAGGTGATAAGCAGAGGTCACATGATGTGATTTGCTTATTAAGATTTTTACTATTAAAGAGTTAGCAAAGCTGGGTAAGTTGTGCTCATTCATCAATCATTAAAACACTTTGTGTATTTTAAAGAGGCGCAACTTACCAAGGCTGGAAAGGTTGGCAAGGGGATATTTCAGCCGTGAGAGCAAAGACACAGGTTGATAAGGATAAATATAGATAAACAGGTTTAATTTTGAGGCAGAAAATTTAGTCTTCTCCCTTTTGAGCAGTTTTCTCCCTTCCTTTTAAGGCATTTTGTCAGGCTTAGTATGATGAAGACTGGGCAGCAGTAAAATCATCTTCCCACCCAGTAGCTAGCTAATCCCAGAACACTCAGATGGTGCTGCTAATGCTTATGACTTTATTGAGATCCTTGTACTGTTTAATATTCTTCTAATAATTATGATCGGAAACAAAAGATAGTGCCAGAAACAACTTTTGTACATTAAAAAAAAAAAGGAGGAAAAAACCAAACATATTTTCTTCTCATGAACTCATGGAAAAACTTGCCAATGGAGAAGTAATTGCACCTGTAAGGCTCAAGGCCAGATGACAAATGAAAAATAATTTCCAACTTTCCTTTTAAAATCCACATAATTTTAAAGCAATGGTTCTGGACTGGTGACCCGATGATGTAATGAGATTTCATGTCTGGCCTGCATAAACTTTAAAGCAGCACCCTTACATGATCTGTTACATCATTGCAACTCCTAGTACAATGAAAGCGACAGGAAAATTCTTATTGCCAAGAAATAAATTCTGCTTCTGACACAAAGCACATACACACAGAGGCATCTCTCATGGAGGGGACTGGCACTGGTTCTGGGTTTACTGGTGAGAGATGGCACAGTGCTGCCTTGGACACAGCTCACGCTCCTCAGTGACCCTCTCAGACCAGGGACAGAAAGCATGCACTAAAAGGAGCCTGCCTTCTTGTGGGAGGATCCCGGGGGACCTAGGAGAGAGAGTCCACCTTGGACAAATTCAGTAGATCAGATGCTGGGCACCATCAGTGATCTCCCCTGCGGGTCAAGGCAGATTGATTTGCACATTGGCTCAGAGGCTCTGTGCACTGGGGACATGAAAGGATGTTTTTCCCACCTCTGTGTCCCCATGTGCCTCAGGATATCCCACTCTGAAAGCAGAGTGTTGTCAGCTGGACCTCCAGCTTCTACTGCTGAGGAAAGCATGACCTGATGTGAGCACAAGCTCAAGAAAGTGGAGGTTTAGGTCTGTGTTTTCATGGTTCTTATGCTTTTCTTCCAAATTTTTTTCCATGCTGGTTTGTAGTAAAAGAGCTCAACATTGCTCTTTGCTGGGGGTGAAATGGGCAATCTCCATCAATGAGGGGCACTTTTAGCCTGACTAAGTTGGTCTGACAGGCGTTTCTCTGAGGCAGTCAGGCCTAACAAGCTGTGCTCAGACACCGACCTGCCTCAGGCTGAGAGCCCCGAGATGCTGGAGTGCCTCATGCCCAAACTGCCAGGACCAATTTCAGGCCCTGCTAATGCCAAGAGACAGAAGAAAGGAGAAATCCCCTTTGGCAACCATTGTCAGGGAACTCTGGCAAGAAGAAGAGTGAAGTGTAGAGAGGTCTGGGGATTCAGCTGTCTCAGCCCCCAAAACATCCAGATCTACGGTCAGAGCTGAGGGCCAGCTCTGACCTTTTGCCTGGCATTCACTTCTGCTTTAACAGACAAAGTTCAGGAATGCTGCTGCTTTCATCCAGCTGCTTTGTTCCATCCAACAGGCTGCTGCTGGCTGGGTTTGGGAGAAGGCTAAAACCTTCCAGTCAGCAGAAATTGTTTCCTATTGATTTTCAGTGCTCCTGTATTTTTTTAACTTTGTGGGTTTTGTAGCCCGATGACTTCCCTTGGCTGGGTTCAGCTCTGAGATCACCTCCAGCCTGAGTTTGCCTTGCAGACAAAGAGGTCTTTGAGAGCAGCCCATGCAGACAGAGTGACAGGTAACTGTGCGCAAAACAGGGAGCCTTGCAAGAACCATTTGCATCAGGAATCATGGAACAGAAGAAGGCTTTGCATTAGCCTTTATAGTGCTTATACTTGCTTGGCAGTGCCAGTGGCTGCAAAAACATTTGAGGCAGGAGCAAACTGTGTGTGACAGACGTGACACAATCTGTCTTGAAGAATATAATAGTAAGACTGTGGGAGTGGAAATATTCCGTGCCTCTGTGAGGCTCAGCTATGAGATGATGCCCACAGCTACTTTGATCACAGTTTTGTCAAAAATGCCTCTTTCAGGTATTAAGAATCAGAAGACTCTCAAATTATTTGGACTAAACCTTAAGGTACTCTCAGTTTCCATCAGTGTCCTCTGTGTGCTGGAGATCTTTTTGGTAGGCTATTTTAGAGTGTCTGTTTCTGTTTCCTGATATTAAAACAAGGAAGAGTTGTCATTTCCAATCATGCAATAGTAGAAATGCCACCTGGCAAGTAGCTATGCCTCTTAGTGATTTAAAGGAAGCACATGTTCAAGGTGTATTTAGCATTTCACAGAATAACGAAAGTTTGTGTTTGGAAACTCTTCAGGACATCACATAGTCTTTTTTTCCTAAGGCACATGACCAGCTCTGCCTTTGCCATTGTCTGTGCAGATACTACATAACCCTCTTCTGTCTTCCATGGATGAAGAACCTCCTCAGGCAGTCTGTACCAACAGCAAAGGAAAATTTTCCCAAAGCAAACTCTGAATCTCTGCCCCTTACCTTTTAGACAGCATTTTTTGGTGTCCATTGCTTTCTGCAGAACTTACAGACTTATTCCTCCAAGACTTTTTTTTTCTTTTTTTTTTTTCTTTTTTTTTCCTAGACAAGACTACTCCCATTCTTGTAAGATTTTCTTGTAGATGATGTTTTTCAGTGAATTGATCAGAGTTATTTGTCACGAGTTCTCTCTGTGAATACAACTTCTTCCATTTGTAACACTGCAAACCATATGCTTGGTATGAGTTTTATCGCCACATTCAGCAGTGTGACTATTTTTGCTCATATTTTGGATGAGATCCTGTAATATTATGTTTGCTCACGCTACTGACTAGCCTGGCCCGTGCCATGGCTTGGGCACATAGGATGAGGAATTGCTACTGTATAATCAAATCTCATACATTCCTATATGCTGGATTTATGCCTTGTTTTCTTGGTGGATCTTCCAATATGTACAGGAAGGCCCATATCAGGCTGCATTCCTAAAGCAGCACATTTCACTACAACCATTACAAGCAAGGGGAAAGTAAGCAATCCCTAAGTTCTGCACAGGCAGATAGGTGGGCAGATGTTTGGATGCCTGTGGGATGAGGGTTGAGGCGGTGCGCTTCCGGCGCGCAGGGCTGGGCGGTACTTCCGGGACGGACGCAAGGCCAGGGAGCGGCGGCGCTTCCCCTCGCCAAGATGGCGGCGGCACCGTCCGTACGATTCCCGTGCCGCGCCCCGCGCAGGCTCCGCGCCGCACTCCGCGCGATGGCGGTGAGCGCCGGGCAGGGGGCACCGGGGCGATCAGCGACGACTTTCTCGCGGGGCTAGGGCGGGCAGCGCTCGGGGCCCGCCGCGCCGTGACTCAGCGCCGCACGGCGGAGGCGGCCCCGCGTGCCGCACCCGGTGCGGGGCCGAGACGCGGAGCTGCCGGGAATGCGCCCAAGGCGGCCGTGCCTCGTGGCTTCGCGCCCCGGGCGGGCCGCGGCGGTGCGGGCCGTGCCCCGGGCGGGGGGAGCGGGCGGTTCGGGCGCTGTCGCGGGTTAGGCGGGCGGAGCCGCGGGCAGGGCACGGCCGGGCCGGGGCTGCGCCCGCGCTGCGGCTTCAGCGCGCCTGCCTCGCTGTAATTGATAAGGCGAAGTGCAAAACTCAATTAAAGCCGAATTCCCGCACGCAGACGCGCCGTATTAGGCTCTGGGAGCCGCTCCGAGGAGCGATAGGCTCGCGGAGCAGGGGCTGGGATGGGCTGGGCTAACGCAGCCGTCCAACAGCGGCGGAGCGCCGCAAAGCCCCGCATCCCATTGGCCTCAGAACGGCTTACATCGGCTTGTTTCTGCTGCGTGGAAAAAACTGCCTCGTTTGACACACTCCTCTCTTTTCTTTCTGTCTTTCAGGTTATGTCGTAACAACTGAACTACCGAGCAGTGATGGAATCACTGGACACTGAGGTGAGGGCACGGAAGACCCTGGGGACTGTGGAATACGTGGAGTCTTCGGGCTTTGCGCAGGGGGTGCTGCCCACCAAGAAGGAT
Source organism: Muscicapa striata striata (assembly GCA_030060385.1). Classification (NCBI taxonomy): domain Eukaryota; kingdom Metazoa; phylum Chordata; class Aves; order Passeriformes; family Muscicapidae; genus Muscicapa; species Muscicapa striata. The sequence continues at coordinate 8,422 of JAREIS010001781.1, forward strand.
GTGGTGCAGAACATGCTGTACCTGCTGCAGCCCAAGAGGGCTGGCCAGGCCCAGCGCTCCAAGGAGGACGCAGCCCAGCTGCTTGCAGAGCATCTGCAGGAACACTGGCTGGTCTGCAACCTGCACACCATCGCCACGCAGAACATAAAGAAACTCATCCTCAGAATGTATGAGGAGTTCACCCGATTGTACCAGACCAGGAAGCAAAGACAGAACCAGGCTTTTTCCGAGCGAGCAGACAGATTCAACGAGAGTTCAGAGAAGCTCTTTGACGTGTTTTGTACAGACACACAGATGAGGGATAAACTGGAGGAGTATAGTGGGATAAAAATGACCAGCATCGAGTGGAAGTTTCTGGAAGATCAGAGGAACGAGAGAAAAATGTACTATGAAGATTTCACAGAGAAGCAGGAGCTGAAGATGATGGAAAGAAGGCAGAAGATACAGTGTCTGGAGCACTTCAGGAAGCTTGCCAGGGAAGAGAAGGAGAGCAGCAAGGCAAAGGAGATGAAGTACAAAGGCGAGGAGCAGTTGGATGAGGGCACAAGTGTGGATGAGCTGTACCCTGCGGAGGAGGAGAATGGCGGTGCCCCAGCCTTCTCGCTGCGGGGCCGGCGGAAGCGCCGCTGCACCGCAGCTGCTGCCAGCACTGACCTGCCCCTGGAGGGCGAGCACATACGGATGAGCATCCGCAGGGTCAGGCCTGGCTTCTACGAGACTGTAGAAAAGGCGAAAAACTGCTAGCGCCCGCCACCAAGTGCGGGCAGAGCTGCTGGAGTACAAGGTGGCAATGCACACGTTAGGCAAGTTTGAAATCCCACCATCCATTGGAAGTGATTGTTGTAGATCCTCAAGCCAGAGCTCAGGAACATGCTGCCTCCAGGGAAGAGGGCCGGGGTGATGACAGTGGCAGCAAGGACTAAACCACATGGATTTGGAAGGATGAGCTGTCAGCAGATAGTGATGCCAAGGCTCAAATGCAGCAGATGATCCAAGGTTATGTAGCGCATAAGCCTCTTCTTCCAAGGTCCTGTCTGCATCCGTGGGGTTTGGAAGTCTCTCAACATTTCTGAGCCAGTGGTGGCCTAACAGCGTGAATCAGGACTCAGATTTACTGCAGGGTGATAACTTGGACTTGTTGCTAACAGAAAATCCCTGTGCTGAAGAGCCCTGGCTGCAGTGGGGGTGAAAGGTGCTTGGCCTCTTCCTGCGGGAGCTGGCGTTTCTGCCAGGAAGGAAGTGGGTTTGCAGCATGTGTCAACAGCCCCGGAGAGGCATGCTGTGCTTTTGGAAAGGGACTGCTCTTCTGCTTGAAGAGAGAGCAGGAGACAGTGGAGTGCTTTGGCTGTTAAAGCATTGGTGATTTTGAATGTTTTATTCTAGATTCTATTTTACCAACGTTTCCTTGATCAGGATAAACCTTCCCATAACTGGATGAGTTTTATCAAGAAGTCCCTAATCTAGGATCTGGGGTGTGAATCCTAAATGAAGTGGTAATGTTTTATCTTTGGGGGGAGGGGGTTAACATAGGAGAAAATGCAAATTGCATTATTTAGTTTTAAGATGAGAGTAATTTTATAAACTGTTATACTGCCTTTTTAGGACATAGGGAAGAAAAAGCCTTCCCAGGTGTAGCTGTGGTGTTCACAGCAGCAGGCACCCACATCTGGGCTTGCTCTTCCACCCCCGAGGTGGTGTAGGCCAGTGGGGGGAGATGGTAGTTTTCCACCCAGAGGTTGTTTGAACAAAGCATGACCCTCTTGCCCACATACATCCTGAGCAGTGACGTATCTGTGACTTTTTTAGTTAAGAGTTGCTTTACTGGTTTTTAGAGACTTGAACTTCCAGTGAAACGCAGTGCTGGAGATCTCTCTGGTGAGATGCCCAAACCTTGCCAGACCACACTGAACATGGAAAAACCCCCAAGTCTCTATTTGTCCACAAAAGATCTGTGGTAGAAAGAGCTCAAACTTGCCTGGTTTTAAAATTTACCTTCCAGTGTGAATGTTGGTTTCCCCACTCCAGTATCTCAGCTTTCCCCCGTTTCTTTCCTCTCCGTCCTGCACATCATTTACTGACGTTAACTCATGCTCTTTTCATTCTTTGGCTTTTGCTCCCTTTAACAATAAATGCATGTACGAATAATTTTGACAGTTCATTTACTTTTGATGAATCGGTCCTCGGACTGCTTTGAAGTCCTGTGCCAAAGGAGGAGTGAAACGCAGAGCAGCTGCTGATCCCCTGGGACACGGCAGCCCTGGCCGGGCTGCCCAGGCAGGCTCCAGCCTTGGCCACCTGGCACAGATCTGTCCAGCTGTGAGCTGCGTGTCCCTTCTCAGGGACCCTGCTCCTTAGTGCCGGGGTCCTTGCTCTGTATCTCTGACAAGCTCATCCTGGTAAGTCTCTCCAAAGTATTTAGCGCCTGCCGCGTGCTCTGCACCACTCGTAGTTTTACAGGTTTGGTAGCAGCACCCTTGAGCCTCCACTGCCTGAGGCTTCACAGCCTCCCTCCATCTCCTCTCTCTGACATGCTTCACTGACCTCCCCATGCAAATTATGTCACGTTTAAACTATTTGCCTTCCAGCCCAGAGGTGCTGGATTGAGCCTCTCACTGGGTCTCTACACCAGCAGTTCTGTTTCAGCAGGGAATATAGCCAAGCTCGGACCTCGCCAAAGTAGAAGTTTTTAATAACTGCTGTAAGCCCCCTTTTTATTACAGATATAGCTGACAGTATAAATGCATGTGTGTAAAGCAAATCCATTTGGGTTGGCTTGGATATGGAACACAGCTGTAAAGTGCTTTATGATTTTCAGGGATTCAGGGAATTTAAGGTTGTCAAATTTGACTTCTGTCTAGCACAGGGAATTACATTTCATTCAGAAGCCCCACACTCAGCCTGCTGGTCTCAGTTGAACTGTCATGTCTGACAGAAGGTCAAGCCGCAGGTGTCAGCAGTCTGCTCTCTTCCTTGTTACCTATTTAGTGATTAGTCACCTTCACTGTTTAAAAAAAAAATGCAAAAAAATCTGACCAACTTCTAGGCTGTGATTCTTTTCATGACATCCTGTACAGGCTGAGCAGAGTTTATCATATCGAAATCATATTTGGGTTTTTTTAACTGGGTTTGACTGTGGATAGAGCCAAAGCCTGGCTCTGTTTCTGCTGCAACAGGGGGAGAATTTCTAAATCATGCATTCTGGTATTCTGATTACTCTTCTTTGGGACCATGGTGCCTTTTTAATCAGGACAGTAAATCTTGTCCCAGGATTCTGTACTTTTGTACGTTAACAGTTGTTGACTTTCCTTTTTGGTGTGTCCCAAATAAATTAATATAACATACCTCTGGGCTTTTGTTTCTTCTTTCTAAAGGGGGAGGAAAGAGGAAACTGAAGCTAAAGTAGATCTCTGCTTCAGCTCTCCTTCCCAGGCCCTTGCAGGAGCAGCTGGGATGCATGCAGATGGAGCTGGTCCCATCCAGACCATGTGGGGCGGTGGTAGGGAAGCTGCAAGAAATGGGAATCTGGCACAGGGGCCCACATGGAGCCCTTTTTTTCATAAAAAGGAGCCTGCTGGAGCCTGGAGCAGCTGAAGGCAAAGGGAGAGGAATAAAATCTCTGCAAATGCTGGCAGTGTTTCATGGGGACTCTCAGTGTGCCTCAGGCATGGTATGATTGGCATCAGAGACAAAGGTGGGGACTCCCTGCTTTCTTGGTGTGATCCCATGCATGAGTGTTCCACTGCTGCCTGTTCTCTCCTGACTGTGTTTCAGGGATGTTTGAGATGAGTGAGGGGCAGTTGTGTCCAAGCAAGACACAGTGATGGCTTGTACCACAGGACTTCAGCAAGGAAGGAAAATTGGAAAGGAGGAAATGATGGAATGGGTGTGTTTGCATTGATTGCTTTTGCAGGAGGGAATGGAGGTGCATCCCAGAGGCTACAACTACTGCTGGATGTTGAGTCACTGATTTTACTGGGTATTTGGGGAGGAATATTGCTAACCTTCACCCCTTGAGTCCTGGTTTCTACAGGGGGAGCAGCAGAAAGCAAAGGCCTCCTGAAAGCCCCCAGCCTGGGGCCCTGGCAGCCAGGCAGGGAACATGCCAGCCCCAGGCAAAAGCTGCCTTTTTGCAGCCCTTCCAAGTTCCTTAGAGCTGCCCGGGCCAGCCGTGAGTAAGGTTGTACAGAAACACTCGCCTGATTTCCCAGCATGGATGTGCCTCTTCATGTGGCCACTGCTCTGCCTCCTGCCCCTCTCAGAAAGGGGAAGGAACACAAAGAAAACCACCCAAAATGCAAATCTCGGCATACTGAGTGGGCTGAATGTGGAAAACAATGTCTGTGACTCAGCACAGAAAGAGTCACAAAGTTGGAATTTAAAACAAGTCCAAGCCCAGCACTGTGGGCATATGGCTCATGGAGTGTTGGGCAGTGCCTCCCCACAAGGGAGCTGGGTGTGCAGGGGGAAGTACCAGAGCCTTGTCCTAGGCCAGCTGTGCCAGACAGCCTAACACAGGGTGACAGTGACAAATTGTAGCACTACAGGTGGGATACTGGGGAAAACAGTGCTCCTAGGAGGAGTGGAACCAATCTCTGAGGCTGTGTCACAACTGTGCTTGTGCTCAGTGCCTGTGGACAGGCTTGGGTAGAGCTCTGGAAGGGGAGATGAACCTCCTGTGGCACCTGACATCCAAGTGTTTTCCCCTGGGGGATGTATGGCACAGGTGATGGTGAAGCCATCCCCACCGTGGCAGAGCTGGGCACAGGAGTCCTGATGTGGGGCACAGGAACCCAGCATGACACCTGCCTAACCCCCATCCTACAGCTCTCACTGCCTCCACAGGAAAAATCCCCCTGAATGCTGAAAGGAGCTGCAGGGCAAGCCTTTCCACAGGCAACCACATTCATTTATTAACCAGACACGTGCAGGGTATTTCCTGCTCTAGCCAAGGGTGTTGTCTTGTTATTCTTCCTGAGTTTCTTGACAGCAGATTCTTCTTCCTGGTACAGCTTTGGAGCCAGCAGATACTGCTTCAGTCTTATAGCATATATATATATATATATATATATATATATATATATATATATATATATATATAGCATATAGCAATGAAATTTCCTCCCTGTATCTATCCCCTTGTGTGTCCCCTCTTGCACCTGCCCCTGCTTAGGTCGGCCCTGCTTGGTCCCCATGGTCTGGGGACAGCTGTGCACAGCCACAGCACCCGTGGCAGAGCCTGCTGGGCAGCCCAGACACACTTCCAGAGGGAGGGAGGCTAGAAATTGATGCTGAGGAAATCCAAACGGCTGGGAGTTGGGGTAGGAGCTGTTGAGCTCTCTCTTTCCCAGCTACCTGGTACAGAGCAGCCAGGCCCCCAGACTTTTCTATGCCAGATGCTTTCAAGGAGCCAGCTTCCTCTTGGCTCTAAGCTTTCTGCACCTCCATATGCTCCGTTTTGGGAAGTGGATATTGATAGAGCTGTGGGCTGCACCTGCCCAGGCATTCCCTGAGTGCACTTGTGGCACTGCCACAGCCCTGGCAAGATGTTTTCTTATTCAGCTTCCTCATTTGTACCCCAGCACACCTTTTGTGGAGTTTCTTTGTGTGTCAGTGCTTCCTACTGCCCCACAGAAGCTGCCCACAACCTCAGGAGACCAGTTTGCTCGATTGGCCCAGTCTCCAACAGCATTTTATATCCTTTTGCAGGCCAACGTGCACCAAAATCACTCACATCTTGGCTCCTCTGTCTCCGGAATGCAATCATTATTGAGCACCCAGAAGTTCCTCCTGCAGTACCCTGTTTCTATCTTGAGACATACCATATTGTTCATGAGAGATGCTGGGAAGTGGGGAGTGCAGGGGCAGTACACACTGAAAGGCACCCATACCTTGACTCTCTTTGTCACCGTCACACCCCCAGCTGCTGGGTCCTTACTTTGCCACAAGCTCCTGCAGCCGAGTTTCTGGATGAGAGAAGCAGGTCCTGCGGAAAGTCCAGAAATTTTGGGAGGCGCCTGGGTGACCACAGATATGAGAGAGGTGGGAGCCCCTCGCCAGGACCTCACTGACCCCCTCTCCCCGGTCACCCCCGCGGGTTGGGTGTCCTTCACCAGCGGCACAGCCGACCCCACGCTGGCTGCCACCCCCGGAGCTGGGGAGGTGCCTGACCTCAATCCCGGGGCTGGGGCGTGGGGACAAGCCGGGAGGGAGGGACGGGTTCAAGTTACGGCCTCGTAAAGAAATGACTGGGGCTGCGGGAGTCCACCGAGGTTTCCGGCGCCGCGGCCAAGGTGTATTAAAGGGCAGGCACGGGCGGCGGCGGCAGCGGCAGGGTCCCCGGGCATGGCGGGGCCGGGCAGCGACGGGGACCTGCGGCGCCTGCTGAAGCTGCACCGCACCGAGATCGCCATGGCAGTGGACGACGTCTTCCCACTGCTGCACGGGCTGGCTGACCACGATGTCGTCCCTGAGCACATCTTCAAGGTGAGGCTGCGGAGCAGCACAGGCCGGTCAAGCGGTGGGGCCGGGGCCGAGGGCCGAGGGCAGCCCGCGGGCCGTGCTGTGCCCGGCAGGAGACGCTGGGCCGGACGGAGCGGGAGGGCTCCCACCGCGCCTTCCACGCGCTGCTCACCTGGCTGCTGGGCCGCGACACCGCCGCCCTCCGCGACTTCTGGGCCGTCCTCTTCAAGGACTACAACCTGGAGCGGTACTCCCGGCTCCGGCCTCTCCGCGGCGCCTTCCCCAGAGGTAGTGCGGTGTCAGGGGCGACTGGCAGCCCCGGGGGCTGACAGTGGGCAGGGTGCTGGTGCCTGTCCCAGTCCCTATTCTTCTTGCAGAGATGGAGCTGGGGCGGCAGCGCCGTGGAAGGCGTCTCTCTCCGAGCCCCACAGCACCGGCCCCACACAGACCCCAAGGCAAGAGGAAAGCCCCTGAGGATCGGGACAAGGCCCGGGCGGCACAGCCCGCTCCACGGCACAGCACCAGTCCTGGTATGGAGACGTGGCAGGGTGCTACCCCCGAGGTATTGCAGGGTGCTGTGCCCCCTGACGCCCTTCCTCACAAAGCTGCAGGGCCCCTGGTGAAGGCAAAGACTGTGAAGAAGCCAGAGGGCACAGATACCCCCCGCACCTCTCGTGCCAGCAGTGAGTGCAGAAACCCCTAGAGCACCTTCTGCCTGTGTGCTCTGTTTGCCCACAGCTGTGGGCAGGGGGCTGCCCACCCCACTGAGCTGCTGCCCTGGCTGCAGCCCTCCAGGCAGTGGCTGCCTCGGTGCAGAGAGCGGTGGCCGTGGCAGGTGGTGAGGTGCCCGTCAGCCGTGGGGCCATCGAGGGCATCCTCATTAAACATGTGCTGGATCCAAGTAAGTACAGCCCAGGTCAGCCATCTCCTGCCCTGTTTAGTCCCCAGATTCAGGAGCCATCCTCAGGAAGGGTGAGGTGGGAAAGGAGAGCTGGAGCTGCCTCTGTCCTCTCTTGCAGGCAGCTCCAAGACAGGCAGCAGAGCTGGGGATGAGCCATATAACTCAGCTGCCTGCGAGGAGCCAGAGGCCAGGAGTAGAAGCCACAGCCTGAAGCTCGCCCAGCCCAAGGCGTGCCAAAGTGTACACACACCCCCCTGACACATTTTCACCCCCATCTTGTGCAGCTGCCAAGGCTGTGAAGGGGGATTGTTCCTGCATGGCATCATAGCCATGGCCTGGGGGTGTCCCCCAGTGCAAGCAGTGCCTCTCCAAACCACTTCTTGTCTCACCAACAGAACAGGGAACCCCAATTGCACACCCAGGGCCAGCTGCCAGCAGCCACCGTGTACAGCCAGGATCCTGTGCCCCACCAGGTGAGCCCTGAATCTGACATCTGGTGCATCCCCAGGAGGAACTGTTGGGGTTCCCCTGGCATGTCCATTTGCCCTGGCCTTGAAAAGGAAACCTAGGGCTCAGCTACTGGAGGTTCACCAAGTTATGACTCCCCCCAAGAGACAGGCAATTTTACCACCCCGAAAGGATTGGTATGTTTGGTGCAGGGTGGGTGATTCCAGGGGAGAGGGCAAGGGGAATGACAGGCCTTGCCACAGCCATGGCTTCAGCCTGTGAGGGTGGCAGTGACCCTCTCCCCATTTCCCTGGGGACAGGAGAACGAGGATGAGTGTGCAGCATGCGGTGATGGTGGTGAGCTCATCTGCTGTGATGGCTGCCCCAGGGCCTTTCACCTTGCCTGCCTGGTGCCCCCACTGCCCCACGTCCCCAGGTGAGTCCCAGAGCACACAGGGAAGCCAGTAGCCCCTGCCATCCGTCATGCTCTACTTCCACTGTGCAGCGGGACATGGCGATGTGGCTCCTGTGTGGAGAATGTGACTGAACCAGGCCAGCTGCTGGAGGCAGTCTTGCCTGTGGAGAGACCCCCCGAGACCCTGGGGGAGGCAGCACGAGACACCCAGGCGGGTGGAGTTGAGGGGAGTGTCTGCAGCCGCTGCTGCAGCCGGATCTCCACTCCCCGACACTGTCCTGCTCCCAGTGGGGACCCCAGGTGAGTCCCCATCATGCCCACATCCCAGCCTTGGCTCCTCCCTGGAGGATGCTGTGCTGATGGTCTGTGCCCCCCTGATGGTGCAGGGGGCTGCTGCTGTGCATGTCCTGCACAGGCACCCTGGACACAGGCAGCCTGGGCACCCCCGCAGCAGCTGGAGACCAACTGCTTCCGGCAGCCAAGGTTAGCACAAGCAGTGCCAGGAACAGGGTAGGAGTGATAGAGTGGGGCCTATAGGGGGCAGGAAGATGGAGGTGGATCAGACAGGTGAGGAATGGGCTGACACCACAGGCAAGTTTGCAAAGCTGTACTGGGGGAGTGTGAGCTGGGACCATACCAGCTGAGAGGCTGAACATGGGCAGCAACTCTAACCAAAAGGTGAGCAGGCTGAGGGCAGAGAGGGAGCTGGCACGACACCTCTCCACACACAGGCAGAGGACGGAGCCATTGGCAGTGACCCTGTGCTGAGCCGGGAGGAGCTTGATGCGCTGCTAAGTGAGGTAAGAGTCTGTGTGACACCAACAGACAGATTCCATGCAAAGAGCACCATGTCTCTGGTGTGGCCCACAGGGTGACATGGGGCTGTGGGTCCGGCACGCTGTGCCTGGAGAACCTCGAGGAAAAGAATGGGGGATGGGAATAGAAAATAAAAACCAGGGGTTCTCCCACAGAGCACGTGGGATGGAATCTTGCAGTGGGCATTCCAGACCATGGCACGGCCGCTCGCAGAATCACAGGGGCTCCTGAACTAGGGCACAGACGAAGGAGCAGACTACACACCCCAAGCAGTGAAAAAACACTCTCTAAGACAGATATAAACAAGACGCACACAGGCATCAAAAAAGACAATAAGGGAATAAGACAGTGTCAGTCAAAAATGGCAAATTGTCAGTCCAAAAATAGGACAAACAAATGAAAATGGCAGCTCCCTGGTAGTGACACTCAACAAACAATATGTACAGAGACAACATAAGAAACAAAACCCAAAGAAGTGATTAAAATGTCTATAATAAAAAAAAGAAGAAAAAAAAATGCATGGCAGCAGAAAAAATGATTAAAGATAAAACAAGTTAAAAGCCTACAGCACCCGGTATTCCCAGGCGGTCTCCCATCCAAGTACTAACCGGGCCCGACCCTGCTTAGCTTCCGAGATCAGACGAGATCGGGCGTTCTCAGGGTGGTATGGCCGTAGGCACCCCTCAGCCCTGCTGCAACGCTCACGAGCACAAACCACCACCTTCGCACCCTGCTCCACAGTCTCTCTCTCACACACACACACACACACACACACACACACACACACAGAGACACACACATGGCACAACCACCTGGGCAACCATTGCCAACACCACCTTCTAGATCCCGACTCGCTAAAAAACGCACACAAGAAAAGAAACAACACCAGCCACACAAGCCACCTTTACCTGCTCCCTCCGGCCCCTCTGCACAGCCGCCCAAGCAAAAAATGAGTCCTCCAGCCTCAGCACGGCTGCCCAAGCAAAACAAGGGACATCCAGCACCCAGCAACACAAAAAAGCCTACAGCACCCGGTATTCCCAGGCGGTCTCCCATCCAAGTACTAACCGGGCCCGACCCTGCTTAGCTTCCGAGATCAGACGAGATCGGGCGTTCTCAGGGTGGTATGGCCGTAGGCACCCCTCAGCCCTGCTGCAACGCTCACGAGCACAAACCACCACCTTCGCACCCTGCTCCACAGTCTCTCTCTCTCACACACACACACACACACACAACACACACACACACACACAGAGACACACACATGGCACAACCACCTGGGCAACCATTGCCAACACCACCTTCTAGATCCCGACTCACGAGATCAGGCTCTAGGTGGCAAGGTGAGGCACCCTCAGCCCTGCTGCAACGCTCACGAGCAAACCACCACTTGCACCTGCTCCACAGTCTCTCTCTCACACACACAACAACACACAACAGGACACACATGGCACATCACCTGGGCAACATTGCCACACCACTTCTAGATCCCGACCAAGAAAAACACCAGCCACAGCACCTTTACTGCCCTCCGGCTCTCAGCGCCGCAGTCCCAGCTGACTGCGCAACAAGGGACTCCAGACTAGAAACAAAAGCAGCACGTATTCCAGGCGTCTCCATCAACA
>JAREIS010001782.1:0-15630 GCA_030060385.1 Muscicapa striata striata
GGGTCAACTTTTCTGTTTTTAAGTTTTTTCCTTTTTTCTGCTGTTTGTTTCGAGGCTATGGGAGCAATCCTCACCGTTCCCCTTACTCCCATAGAAAAAGACTTTTATTCCCAAATTCTATCTTTGCTTTCTACTAATAATTGTAAACTTTCTGGGAAAAAAAATTTCAAAAAATAATATAAAAAAATTTGTTAAATGGTTACTTCAACAATTCCCTGATACTAACTCTGACTCTATGTGCTCTGAAACTTACTGGAATCTTGTTGGTACTCGTATATACCAGCTCCAAACTAAAGGTGATTTCAAAATTACTTATTTTATTCCTTTATTTCAATTAATCGTTAGTGCTCGCAAAAATGCAACTTTATCTTCCTCTGAACCGAATTCGTCTCTTTCTAATGTAAATGTCGTTCCCTCTCTAAATAGAGAGGCTCCTCTCAAAAAATACCACATGCGCTTCCTTCCCCAAGGACTCAAAAACTCTCCCACCATATGCCAATGGTACGTGGCTCACGTTCTTTCTCCAGTTCGGAAATCCTTCCCAGATGTAATCATCTACCACTACATGGATGACATCCTCATCTGTGCCTCTGAAAAGACTCATTTGGACAAAGCAGTGAAAACAACCATTGAAACTATTGAAAAAGCAAGATTTGAAATCCGTGAAGACAAAGTACAGTACACCAGCCCGTGGAAATACCTAGGTCTTCAAATTCAAGAGAGAACCATCGTACCCCAGCAGGTTTCCATCCGAGACAACCCAAAAACCCTGAGAGACTTGCACAGCCTGTGCGGATCCATCAACTGGATACGCCCCCTACTAGGAATCACAACTAAGGAGCTTGCTCCTCTGTTCAACCTCCTCCGTGGCAACGAAGACCTCGACTCCCCATGCACCATCACACCAGAAGCTCAGAATGCCATCATCAAAGTACAAGAAGCCCTTTCCTCACGCCAAGCTCACCGGTTTGAACCAAATTTGCCCTTCCAGTTTGTCATTTTGGGAAAGCTCCTCACTTTCATGGACTGATTTTCAGTGGGACTCTCAACTCACAGACCCTTTGCATGATTCTAGAATGGGTCTTCAAAGCAACCAACCCACAAAAACAATCACCACATTTCAAGAAATCATGGCACCTTGATAAAGAAGGCCAGATCTCGCCCTCTACTGCGGTTTTGAATTACATGTTTTCCTACCATTGACCACTGAACCTGGAGCATTTGCTAACAATGAAAGTTCAAATTCTCTAGATCTCAAGCCAAATTTTATTACCAAACAAGCTTTTTAATAAAGATCAGGTTTTCATTTAGTTCAAATCTAAGCAGCCCTCAAAGCTACTGTCTACAAGCAGTAGCTTTTCAACCTAACAGATGGACTCGACCAAACCAGAATTGGACTCTGATGTCCAAAGTGGAGGGATCTCAAATTACTGGAGAATTTAAGAACTTTATTTAGATCAAGCACCTTAATTGCAAGTATAACGAATGCCTTTTAAAGGATGTTTCAAACAAAGTTTTAAATTTTCCACCCAAATTAATCAACTCAATTTCAACAGAAAACACTAATTTCAACGAAAGACCCATACTGACAATGATCTCCCAGGTTTTATTACGAAGGAAACAGAAGAGCAGATGCACTGGCCATGCCTGGAAATTGCAAATGCCTGACATCTTTGCACAGGCAAAGCTGTCACATGCATTTTCCAAATTGTGCTCTGCTTTCAATCAAGTCAACAAAACATCGGCAAAAGCCTGGGCAATGTTCAACTAATCTTATCAAACTCTATGGGTCAGGAGTCAATCCCAGAGGTCTCAGGCTGCCAGCTGTGGCAGACTGATGTGACCACTTCCCATCTTTTGGGAAGTCCAAATATGTGCACGTGTCATTGACACATTTTCTGGAGCATTTTTGCACAGGAAGCAGGAAAAGCACCATGTGCACTTTTCTCCTGGATTTCCACTAGGTCCCAAAAGTCAAAACTAAGTCCTCTAATCAAAAAGGCGACCTGGTTCAATTACCCAGCACGGCAGCCCAAACTCAGGGCTACTCGGGCCACCAGCTCCAAGACACCAATGTGGTGGACAGCAAAATGGTGTTTATTGAAAGGTTACAAGGGTTTATATAGATTAGGGTGGTCTGTGGTCATTTCCTGCGGCTCATGTCCGGGTGGGTGGTCCAGGTACAGAGCAGAGGTCAGACAGGGCGAGGGGGATGGGTTTCTAACTGCCCATTACAGCCCGAGATCTTCCGTGCGCTTCCCTGTCCTTCCACATTTTCCCCCTCATGATTAGTAAAATTGTATAAAAGTATAAAATGCAGATATTATAAAATTTCAAGGGTTAATAAAGTTAGTACAAAATTATAAATGTGTTAGTAACATGCACGCCTTAAAGTAATTGTCGGCGTTCGACGAACATAACATTAACTGATTCTAAGCGTTTTTTAACGAATTGCGCTAATTTGTTTACTATGCAAGGCCCGAAGATTAGTATTAGTAAGATTATAGTAAGTGGGCCTATCACGGTAGAGATTAGGGTGGTGAGCCATGGGGACCGGTTGAACCACGACTCAAACCAGCCCTGTTGACCTTCTCTGGCCATTTTTCTTAGAGTTAGTCCGTATCTTAGTTCGGCCATGGAGTTTGTGACAACTTCGGAGTGGTTTGCATAAAAACGGCATTCCTCTTTCAAGGCGGCACACAGACCTCCTTGCTGCATGAACAAAAGGTCCAGTCCTCGCCTGTTTTGGAGGACGACCTCTGAGAGTGAGGAAAGGGATAGTTCTAGGGAGGAAATGGATTTCTCGATCCTGTGCAAATCCTCGTCGACGGTCATCTGCAGTTGGGCCAGTCCTTGATGCTGTGTTGCAAGGGCTGAGACGCCTGTGGCAGCACCGGTAGCTCCTAGACCGAGGAGCATCGCGATGGTGATGCCCGTTACCACTGCTCGTTTTTGGAGCCGGTCAGGTTCCTCGAACTGGTGGTACACTTCTTCGTCCTCATGATACAGGATTCTGGGAACGATTAGAACTTGGACACAAAAGTCATTAGAATGATCAAATTTGTCAAGGGATACACATGAGCTTACCCCAGATTGTTGACACACCCACATTCCCGATGCAGCTGGGATCACCCACTGGAACTTCCCCCCTTCTAGTTTGACGAATTCTCGGCAGATGTCGCCCATCTGCTTTGCCAAGGTTGCATTGCCAAAACATTTGCCTTGGCCTGTAACCTGACTTAGGGTAATGCCACTCCGGGGGGTGTCCCATCTGCATTGGCGTGGATTGTCTGACTTTGAAAAGATGAATGGGAGATCGACAGCTACACCTTCGTAAAAAGGGGGTTGTGCATCATAGCATAACCAGCATGATTCTGTGAGGTTCGGGTTGGATTGGTTCAGCGATACAAAGGTAGCATTTAACACATTTAAAAATGGATCGGGAAGGGTTGGTTTGGCAAGGAAATCGGATAGGGAGAAGGTAGATTTCTGCATCTGTGTTTTGTGGCTAAAGCGACGGCTGGCTGCGATCTCCTTCCTGCCCCCTTTTACTGGACGGGCAGCGCGCCCCGCCGCAGGGCGCCAGGGGTCTCCACAGCCAGAGCGGCGCAGCTGCGGCGCCGCTTCCATGGCCGGGGTAGAAAGAACGGCGGCGAGGCAGGGCGCGTTTCCTCCTCCTCCGCTGCCGCTGCCGCCGCCTCCCCGGGCTTGGGACACCGCTCCATGCCGGGGGGCGGCTCCGCTCCAGCCCTGCTCCCGTCTTGGGAACTTTCCGCCGCCGGCTCGTCTTGCAGGGGTCGGGCCTTTCCCTCCCCCTGGGCTCTCCCCGCCTACTGCTGGGGGAGGTTCTTGCCTTGTAAGGGCTTGATGTAATATGAGCTCTTCAATGAGTTTTAAGCTCAGTCTCCGGGGACGCCCCTTCTCCCCGCTCGCCCGCGCATGCCCCGTTCAGTGAGCCGTCCCCGCCTCTGCCCTCTATGCCCTTGCTCTGCCCTTTACCACGTGGCTCGGCGCCATTTTCAAAATCATATGGAGGGGGTGCCTTCTTAATATCGGCTGCATCGGACTCTGATATTATAGCAGCGTTCCGCGCCTCCTCTGTCAGCCCCTGCCAAAACCCCCGCGTGCGCTCTCCCCCACCTTCCGAAGGCGGTGAGTCCGGTTCCAGGGGTCGCGGGGGGGATTCCGGAGCCCGCGTGTCCACGCCCGTGGCTGGTTCAGACCCCTCCGCGGTTTGGGTCGCGGCCCCGATTCCCAGCTGCGGCGCGGCTAACAGACAAGTCCGCGCTGCTCTCCAGGCATCTTGCTCTGTCCGCGCCTTCTGCAGAGCCTGGACTACTCTGCCCCACGCTTTTAACGTTTTTCCTGAGCCCGAGGACATCGTTTCCTCGGCCAGAACTTGTGTACATCTATCCCATATCCCTGTATGTAAAACATCCACCGGACTGTCTATTGCGCCCAGTTTCACCAGCCTCTGCATAGCAAGGATAAAATCTTTAAGCTTGCAATCAATATTCCACTGTGGACTTCACTTACGACCTTCGCGACAGCCTCCATGGTCTTGCGGGTCCAAGGACGTCTTCCCCGCTGCACTAGACCAGCTGTGCAGCCGCTGGGTCTCGTCCAGGTGAATCCCGAACTCAGGGCAATATCCCGAGGTTTCGGCACCACTTGTTGCAGGGCGACCTGGTTCAATTACCCAGCACGGCAGCCCAACCTCAGGGCTACTCGGGCCACCAGCTCCAAGACACCAATGTGGTGGACAGCAAAATGGCGTTTATTGAAAGGTTACAAGGGTTTATATAGATTAGGGTGGTCTGTGGTCATTTCCTGCGGCTCATGTCCGGGTGGGTGGTCCAGGTACAGAGCAGAGGTCAGACAGGGAGAGGGGGATGGGTTTCTAACTGCCCATTACAGCCCGAGATCATCCGCGCGCTTCCCTGTCCTTCCACAGGAAAATTAGGAGTTCTTGATTGCTTTAAAGAAGAAAGGAAAGAAAAAACATCTCTCTGCCTGAGTGCAGCCAGTTCTCCAAGCAAAGCAGGTCCCAAGTGAGTGAGGACAGACAGGATGGGGTTGGGGAATGGGGAGCAAGGCTGTCCACACTGGGTCAGATCTAAAGGCACAGCTTCTCTGAGCAGGCCAGACCTCCTGAGGAGAGACCCTGGATCAATATCACAGAATCACATAATGCTTCAATCACCTCTTACCTAAAGACAACAGCAGTAAAGTACGCCCTTCAAAATAGGAATGTGTATTTCTTAGAAGCTCTTTAAAATATATCTCTATAACTATCATAAGAAACCTTAATGAACTGCACAAAACCAGAAGGAAATCAAGGTAGAGCCATGATTTGTCAGGACTTGCTTGATCCCAGTGAGCCCCGTGGTGCATTTCGTGCAGAGCCCCTGAACCCCAGGCCCGAGAGGAGATTGCACAAACCTTTCAAAGACTCCAAGTCAGAGGAAAAGCCCAAAGTGTCTCGGTGCATTACTGGGTCCCACTGGGGTCTATGCTCAACACAGGCTCCTCATGGACTCCTTGGAGGAGAGAAATGGAGGCTGTGATTACCCAGAAACCTCTCAGAGACTCAGAGAGGAAAGGAAAAAGGAAAGAACCTTAAAAAACTGAAGTATCTTGAAGCATTAATGAGCCCACTGAGTCACTGAGTGTTGTTACTGAGAAAGGCTCTCAAGAGACTAATTAAAGCAGATCACTGGAGGCCATGATTGCACAAAGCTCTCAGAGACTCCAAGGCAAAAGCAAAACCCAAAAGTCCTTTGAAAAACCTGCAGTCCCTGGGAGCATGAAGGAGCCCCCCAGGGCCATTCCTGACCAAGGCTCCCCAGGGACTTGTCCCAGCAGATCCCTGAGGCCACTGGGATGTGGGGGGGATGCTGAGGGCAGCACAAGGGGTGACAGTGCCCAGCCTTGCTGGGGCTGTGCCAGGAGGCCCCAGTGGCTCAGGACAAGGTCTCCTCCCAGCCCTTGGTGGCACAGACCCTGCTGTACCCCAGGGCACCAAGACATGGCTTCTGTTTTTTCAAACCTGTCATCTCTGTCTCCAACTTCCTGCTCTAACTGGAACCTGGGGACACTTTCTAAGTTGTGTCCCTCACTGGGACCCATGAACAGTATCAGAAACTTTGGAGTTCGATTCTGACTGTGTTCTTTAGAGGTTTCCTAACAAGCCATGGCTCTGCCTTGATTTGTTTCTGGTCTGGTGCAGTTCATCAAGTTTATAAACTCCACTTACGGCAAAATATATCAAAGAGCTTCTGAGAAATATATATTCCTCTATTGAAGGGTGTATTTTATACTGTTGACTTTAGAGCAGAGGTGATTGCAGCATTCTGTGATCGACATTGATCCAGCGTCTCTGCTCAGGAAATCTGGCTTCTCAGAGAAGTTGTGCCTTAAGGTCTGACCCAGTGTGGACACCCTTGCTTAGCAATCCCTTGCCTGCACTCACAAAAACAGATGCTTCTCTTTTTTTTTTTTTTTTTTTTAATGCAGTGTAAAACTCCTAATTTTCCCTACTGCAATCAGACACACACTGTGAGAGTGGATCATCATTTTAACCTGCACTGAGCCACTGCCGGGGGCTGTGGCCATGGACACTGCACTGATCCCACTCCGGGGTTTGGGTGCCACCACAACTGTGAGAAGTTCAAGTTTCCTTGGAAACTGTGGGGTGGACTGGGACATACGGGGAACACTGAGCCCTGTAGGAGACACTGGGAAATACTGAGGTGATACTGGGAAATACTGGGACAAACTGAGGAAACTGGGAACTCTGGGGGACACTGGGGCGTACTATGGATGACACTGGAGGAAGTAGAAGGTACTGGGAATAAACTCAGGTGTGTTGGGTGGGACTTGGCTGTACTGGGGTTGTAGTGGGCTGTACTGGGGATAAACTGGGCTGTACTGGGAGGGTCTGCAGGGGTTGACTGGGCTCTTCCCTCCCCTGTCACCTCCCTGCCTCTGCCTGGGCACACAAAGCCTTGGGCTGCTCCAGATTCCTCCTGGGGGACCTGTTGCACCTGCCCTGGGAGAGAAATTCCCTTATCCTTGGGTGCACTCTGGCCCTCTCCAGCTGCTCCTGGCATTAATTCATTCTTTCTCCACCTGTTCTCCACAGTGTCAAAAGGATCCATAATCTCTTAAACTGCCTTTCAGTCCCTCCCAGAGCTCTCCTCTGCTGTCCTCAGTCTCTACTCCACTGAGCACAGAGCTCCTTTGTCCCTATATAGTGGTCATGGTTTTGCAGCCTCCAAACCCCACCTTGGGAGATCTCTGGGCCCTCTCCAAAGTGTTGGCAAATAAAAACATTCTGCTCATAGTCTAAGGAAATCACTAGACAACAAGGCAGCCAGTCCTCTCTG
Source organism: Muscicapa striata striata (assembly GCA_030060385.1). Lineage (NCBI taxonomy): Eukaryota > Metazoa > Chordata > Aves > Passeriformes > Muscicapidae > Muscicapa > Muscicapa striata. The sequence goes on from JAREIS010001782.1 coordinate 7,389, forward strand.
TCCTGGCTACTTTTCTCTGGGCCCAATTCTTGGATAAATTCTCTTTTGGATATAGAATCCTAATTTTGGCCATTGACACCTAGGTGACAAGGGCAGTTCTTTTCTAGTGGATGGGAAACACTGAGCCACAGTGTTTGGTGGTAGAGGAGAGACAGCCCTCAGGAGGCCAAGGACAGCTAGAGATGCCTGTCTTAGCAGATTTTTGCTAGGAGAAACCCTTGCATATAGTGATTTTTTTTAGGAGGAGTACCAATTTCAGCATTGGACACCTGGAAAAAGGGATGGTTCTGTTCCACAGGAAGGAAAGAACAGAGCCCCAGTGCTTTAGGGGCTGATGAGAGGCAGCCTTCAACATGCCAGGATCAGCTGGACCTTCCAGGCAGCCCCCAGGAGGCCAAGCCAGCCAGACTGGTTCCATGTTCCCTTTCTTCCATGAGGCCCGTCAGTGTCACAATGTCCTGCTTCCTTCTGCAGTGTCACAATGGCCCCTTGCGTCCATGAGGCCCTGCAGGGTCTCACAATGGTCTTTTTTTTCCCACAGGGTCCCCACAGTGTCACAATGGCCTCTTCATTTCAGAAGGCCCCACAGTGTCACCATGGTCTTCACAGGAAGGAAGCCATGGAGCCCCAGTGTTTCAGGGACAGATGAACTGCAGTCACCAGAGGCCAAGGCCAGCCAGACCTGTCTGTAATGACAGCTTTTGTGAAGGAGCAATTTTTCTGGAGGTGGAATTCCAATTTCAGCCATGGGCCTCTGAAGAAGGATGGTTCTTTTCCACAGGATGGAAAGGGCGGAGCCCCAGTGTTTCAGGGCAGAACAGAGGTGACCACCAGAGAAAAAGACCAGCCAGACCTGCCTGTCCTGGGAGCATTTGTATGGGGAAAATCATTGCGGATAGGAATTTTGGAGGAAAAGTACCCATTTTGGCCATGGGTGCCTGTGCAGGAGGCATGGTTCTTTTCCATAGGAAGGAAAGCACTGAGCCCCAGTGTTTGAGGGCAGGTGAGAGCTGGCCCTCAGGAAGACAAGGGCAGCCAGACTTCTTTGTAATGGGAGCTTTTGTCTGGGAGCAATATCTGGCGGAATTCTTGGAGGTGGAATCCCATTTTGGCAATGGGTATTTGGAGGAGAACAGTTCTTTTCAATGTGAAGAAAAGTCCAGAGCCCCAGTGTTTCAGGGGCACATAAGAAGTGACCCTTGACATGCCAAGGTCAGTTGGAGCAGTCAGGCCACGCCAACCAGACCTGTTACCTGTTCCCTTGGATCCATGGGGCCCTGCAGTGTCATAGTGGCTCCTTGTTTCCATGAGGTCCTGCAGTGTCACAGTGCTAGTGTCATACTGGATCTACGGTTCCATGAGGCCCAGATGTGTCACACTGGCCTCTTGTTCCATATGGGTCCACAGTGTCACAATGGTCCCTTGCTCCCATGAGGTCTTCCAGCCAGGACACGCTCAGCTGGGGAAATAGATGTCCAGGGAGAAGAGCAAGGAAGCATTTCTGTACCTGCAGGGAAGAATGCAAAGGAAGAAAGCTGCTGCAGGCACCAGCTGTGGACAGGCCCCTCTGTCCCTGCCCAGGGCTGCTGTGCTGGCCTGGGGAGAGAGAGGGGCTGGCACTGAGCGGGCAGAGGCAGCCTGTGCTGGGCATCTCCTGGAGCCAGGCCCAGCAGTTCTGCACTGTCACTGAGTTCCATTTCCCCTGCCATGGGGAGCTCCAGCCCAGGGGCTGATGTGCAGGCTGACCTCCCTCTGTGCCCCTCAGCAGCCACTAAGCCCTTCAAGGGGGCCAGGGCTGTGGGGTGAGTGCCCCCAGTGCTGGAGCACCCCAGAGTGGGCACTGCCATGGGGCTCACCCAGAATGGGCTGCTGGGCTGGATTGGGCTGGGCTGGGGTGAGTTGGGCTGAGCTGGGCTGGGCTGGGCTGGGCTGGGCTGGGGTGAGGGCAGGGGAGGTGGCCAGAACTGAGCAAAGCTGGGCTACACTGGGAAGTGCCCAGGAGTTAAAACCCACTCCTCTCAGCTGAGCTGTGTGACTCTGCAGGGCCAGGACACGTTCCAGTAGATGTGTGGTTCTGTGCCAGTCCCCTGGTAGGGATCTCAGGCAGGCATGTGCAGCATTGAGGTGGTTGGTCTGTGGCCTTGGTGGCATGGGAAGTCTGAGAAGGTGCCCCAGGGCGTTGGACATCCCTGCAGCCACTTTCAGATCTGGGCACTCTTTCTTGGTCTATTTATTCTATGGTTATCTCCTTCCTCCTGCTGATTTCAGCACCACTGTAGGGGCAGCATCAACCCTGCCCAGACTCCCCCCTCACCCAGCCCTTGGCAGGCCCCAGAGCAGGGCTCTCTGTGAGTCCTGGCATGGGATGTGAGTGATGGGACTGGACACTGAGGTCTGGAGTGAACACTCTGGTGGGGAGCATTTGCCCACCCAAAATACTCCCTGTGCTGTGCCATGTCTGATGAGGGGATGTGGGGCTTGTGCTGGCCAGGGGGGCTGTGCTGCCTCAGGGACAAGTGACAGGCATGAGCCCCAACACAATGACCAGGAGGTGGAAGTGAGGACAAGCTACAGAGGAGGAATTCAGAAATCTGATCTGAGCGTGTGTTCATGTGTTTAGGAAAGCCAAAGCTCTGCTGGAGCTGATGGAGGCTGCAGGCAACCTCCAGAGCAAAGTCAATTCAGTCTCTGTGTTTGCAGTAAATGGCTGTAAAAGGAACATGTCAACCTGCTGCTGCTAAATGAGGCTAGGAGGGGCAAATCTAGGATCACAGAATGGCTTGGGTTGGAGTCCTGAAGATTATTCAGTTCCAATCTCCTGCCATGGGCGTGGACACCTTCCACTGGACCCTATTGCTCTGTCCAAACCTGGCCTTGAACTCCTCCAGAGGTGAGGAGTCTGCAGCCTCTCTGAGTAACCTGTGCCAGGGCCTCACCACCCTCACTGGGAAGATTTCTTCCCAATATCCTACCTAAACCTTCCCTCCTTCACCTCAGGGCCATTCCCCCTTGTCCTGTCACTCCAGGCCTTTGTCCAAAGTCCCTCTCCATCTCTCTCACTGCCCCTTTAGGTGCTGGAATGGGCTCTAATGTCTCCCTGAGCCTTCTTGTGCAAGGCTGAACAGCTCCAGCTCTCTCAGCCTGGCTCCAGAGCTGAGGAGTTCCAGCCCTGCAAATGTCCAATGTGACACTGCGGGGCTTAATGGAACCAAGGGTCCATTGTCACACTGTGGAACCATGGAGACCCTTGTGACACGGGGATGCCCCATGGAAACAAGGGGTTGTTGTGACACAGCAGAGTCCCGTGGAACCAAGTAGACCCTTGTGACACTAGGAAAACAAGGAGAGCATTGTGACACACGGCATGTCATAGAATCAAATGTCCATGGTGAGCCTGCAGATCCACTTGGGACCAAGGAGACCACTGTTATACAATGGGGCCTCATGGAATCAGGGGAACACTGTGACACTGTGGGGCCTCATGGAACCAAGGAGAGCATTGTGGCACTGTGGGGCCTCAAGGGACAGAGTAACCATTTTAACACTGCAGAACTAAGGAGAACATTGCTACACTGAGGGGCCTCATGGAGCCATGGAATCCATTGTTCCACTAAGGGGCCTCATGGAACCAAATGTCCTTTGTGATGCTGTGGAACCAAGAGGCCATTGTGACACACTGGGGCCCCATAGAACCCAGCGGCCACCATGGCACTTCAGGGCCTCATGGAACCAAGGAGAGCATTGTGGCACTACAAGGGCTCATGGAATCAAGGAACCCTTGTGACACAGAGGAGGCCAATGGAGCCAAGTGTCCGTTGTGACATTGCAGGGCCTCAAGGAGCCAAGAGGCCACTGTGACACTTCAGGGCCTCCTGAAAACAAAGGGATCATTGTGGCACTGTGGGGGTCTTGTACAACCAAGGGCCAGTGTGGCACTGCGCAGCCTCATGGAACCAAGGGCCATTTTAAAGCTGCAGAGCCAAGCAGACCTCTGGAACATGGTTGGGCCTGATTGAACTGATGAGAATATCGTGACACATTGAGACATTATGAGAACAAGGATCCATTGTGACACATTGGAGTCTCATGTAATCAGGAGTCCAATTGTGACACTGCAGAGCCAAGGAGATCGTTATGACAAAACAGAGCCACATGGAACCAAGGTGACCATTATGACATGATGGGCTGTCATGGAACCAAAAGGCCATTGCAACGCTGCAGAGCCTGGCAGAAGCAAGGGTCCATTGTGACACTGCTACCAAAAATGCAGCTCTGTAGTCCCTTTGCCATGGTGCCACAGCCCCTGTGCAAGCCCAGGCCAGGATAGAAGCATTGCAGGTGAGAATGGCTTGGGACAGAGGCTGGCGGTGACAAATGCCCTGGGCCCCCTCCCTGCTCTGTGCATGCCACCAAGGGCACAGAGCAGCCTCCTCTCTCGCCCACTTGCCAGTTTCCAATGCCTTCCACAGGCGCTGGCCCTGCCCCACAAGGCCTGGGCTGAGTCCTGCCCCTGCACGCTCAGCCAGGCTGAGATGGACACTGCTGGTTTCTCTGGCAGGCTCTCTCAGGCCAGCCCAGCTCCCTGCAAGCTGTGCCAGCTGCCCTGAGCTCTGTGCAGCACCAAGGGCCTCTCCCCAGCACAGCCCAGCCGGCTCTGGCCCCACAGCTCTGCTCAGGGCAGGGGCTCTGGGCAGTGGCCCCACGGCCTCAGCCCCTGGCAAGGGCACAGCAGCAGCTGCAGCTCAGACAGGACTCAGCCCAGCCATGGGCAAGGGGCTTGGCCAAGGCAAAAGGAGGCTCCCTGTGTGCCCTGCTCCCCTCTCCCTGAGCTCCTGAGAGCTCTGCAGCCCCTGCTGCCATCCCATCTGCCCAGGCCAGCACAACAGCCCCGGCCTTGGGGCCCTGCAGAGCTGCTCCTGCTCCAGGCCCAGGGCCCATCCCAGAGCTGGGGCAGCCACAAAGCTGTGCCCATTGCTGTTCATTCCTGCTCTGATGAGCATGGATCCTCAGCCACTTGGGGGCTGCTGATGAATTCTACTTCTCCAGAGGCCTCTTCTTTCTTGAGCTCTTCAGTTCAGGAATTCAGTGACAAAGACTCATAAACATTTGTGGAAAACAGCCAAACATGGAAAGCCCCTGGAAATCATTTAAGTTTTCAAGTCTTCTGTGGTTGATTAGACAGATTTCAGAAGTCAGTTCAAGTAAATATACTATATTGAAAACAATGCAAAGAGAACTGTTTTATCTTGATGTCTTCTCATATTAATAGATTGATATCAGTAATATTCAACAGATATTGACCCCCAAAACTTTCTAATGCAGTCTGAATATATATGAATAGTCTGAATAGATCAAGACCCTTCATGGCTGACAATCAGACTTTGTTCCCACCCCTCCCCACCATTTCACTCATCCAGCCCCTGGGACTCCTATGGATCAGGAACAGTGTGGCCAGCAGGACCAGGGCAGTGATTCTTCCCCTGTGCTCGGCACTGGTTGGGCAGCACCTCCAGTGCTGTATCCAGTTCTGGGTCCCCCAATTTAGGAAGGACATGGAGGGGCTGGAGTGTGTCCAGAGAAGGGCAAAAAGGCTGTTGAGGTGTCTGGAATGCAAGTCCAGTGAGGAGTGCCTGAGGGAGGTGAGGATGTTTATCCTGGAAAGCTCTGGCACTTGAATCAGGGAGAGAAGGTGGTGTCAGGGCACAAGTTGGACTTAATGATCTCCAAGTTTTTTCCAACCTTGCTGATTCTGTGATTCTCTGAAATCACCCCTGGAGCAGTTGCAGGATGAGCCCTGGGCCTTCTCTTCAGAAGCCCAGGTCACTCAGCTTCTCCCCACAGCCCCAAAGCCCATCCTGTCAGTCCTGCAGAGCCTCTCCAGCCTCTCCTCACTGCCCAGAACAGGGAGCCTGTTGGGGTTGGGTTTTTGTTCCTTTACTATGTGAGTTGGGAGAATTTTTCCCATGCTAACAAAGCCTGCCGGCTGCGCCCAGGGTCTTGCGATGGCCCTGGACGGGGCGGGGGGGTGGGACCGGAGCTGCTCGGAGGAGCAGGAGGGCTTCTGGGCAGGGCTACTCAGAAGAGCGTGTGGTACTGAGGCACAGTGTTCCCAGCGAGAGAGCCGGAGAGGAGAGCCCCTCGGTCTCGGAGCCTGTGGCGAGTTTCTCTATTTCAAAGGGGAACTTCTGCTTTTTATTGACAGAACCCTGTCCTAGAAACCAGGACAGATTTTGGCCCAATGTGGGGCAGAGGGCATTAAAAGGTGAGTTAAAACAGGAGTAGCAGCTTTTGAGCAGCAACACGTTGTCTAGTTTAATCTGGTTTGGGCTCCATGCGGTCACAGATATTTTTCTCCTGTTTGCAAGCCCTTATTTGAATATGGGCCCCCTCACCAAATTTATTGTAGCTATGATTCGATTTGTGTAGTGGATTGATTATGTCAGGAATTCATGGTTTTTTAATTTTTTCTGGAAATTGGCCACATGGATCCAGAGCTATCGTAATCTAACTGGGTGTTTCTGAGATTATTTAACAATGGTACTTACTGTGAGGCAATGAATGCAAGGGAAATTTTCTCCCAACCCGTCACCCAGTTTTTTGAGATTACGCCACCAGTTTTCAAGGATTTCAGATCTGCTGTAATTGCTAGTGTTATTTTTCAGTAGCTGGTGTTGCTGATGCGCCTGCTTTACTTTGCATTCAGAAACAAGGGAATACTGGCTTGGATAACAACCCTGAAACATGCTGCCCCAGAGTCTTCCTCTGCCCCAGGGAATAGGGGTGCTACCCCGGAGCCTGATCCTGCCCCAGGGACTAGGGATGCTGCCCCGGAGCCTGATCCTGCCCCAGAGAATAGGGATGCTTCTGCAGAGCCTGCCCCAGGGAATAGGGATGCTGCCCCAGGGCTACCCACTGCCCCAGGGACTAAGGTTGCTGCCCCAGAGCCTGCCCCTGTCCCAGAGACTAGAGATGCTGCCCCAGAGCGTGCTGTCGCCCCACAGCCCACTGCAGAAATGAACCAGCCAGAGTGGGTTGGGGTTCTAGTGAAGGAGATATGGGACATGGGCCAGGTGTTGAAGGAGCACCTTTCCCCAGCTAGTGAGAAACCCTCCCCCTGCCCTAAAGAGGGAGAGTCTGATGGTGCTGCAGTTACATCTGTCCAGGTTCCAGCTGGATCACAAAGACAGCCAGAGCCAGCAGCAGTTGCCCCTGTGGAAACTAGGAAATCTAAGCTTAAAACAAGGCACCTAGATAATGGGGATCAGCCAGGAGGGTCCTCACAGTCAGCAAGGGAGCCAGAGGTTGAGATTGTCACTGAGTCTCTCTTATATGACACTCTCCATAACCTGCAAAAAGACATTGTGGGACGGGGCCGTGAGCCTTTTACAACCTGGTTACTTCGTGTCTGGGACCTTTGCGGGGAAAAGGTGTACAACTGATGGCACTGAGGCCAGGAATTTGGGATCCTTGGCCCAGGACTCAGGTGTGGACCAGACATAAGTACAGGAGCAAGGCCTCCTTTCCTTCTGGGAATGGCTTCTAATGAGTGTGAGAGAGAAGTTTATCCACAAAGAGAGAATGCAGGAGCACCACCATAGAATGCGCTGGAAGACCATTGAGGAAGGATCCAGCAGGTGAGGGAAGTGGCAGTATTAGAGGTACTCTTTGGGATGGATGGACAGTATGACAATGACCCTGACAAGGTCAGGTGCACAGGGCAGATGTTGTGAGATCTGGCAACCCTGGGGCCATCTGAATTTACTACCTACATTGCACTGATTAGGGCTGATGACCACCGAGAGACAGTAGGTTCTGTTGCCAGCAAGCTCAGAAATTTTGACAGTATGATTAATGGCCCAATGCAGGCCAAGGTCTCTGTTGTGGCCAGGGACCTCCAGCAGGTCCAAGAGGAGATGAAGGGGATGAGAGGGTTGAAAGGAGAGGTGAGGGAGATTGTAAGGAGAGAGATAAGGAAGATCAATGCAGCACCAGCACGAGTCACAGGCCCCAAATCTCACACCCAACGCCCCCAGCTAGGGACAGAGGATACCTCACGAACTGACCTGTGGTTCTTCCAAGTAGACCATGGGGAAGACATGGAAAAATGGGATGGGAAGCCCACTCTGTCCTGGCAGCACGGGTGCGCCAGCTCAGGAGGGAATGCCAACCGAGGGAACCGCGCTAAAATGAATGTAGCCTCGACCTCCCACAACCAAGGTGCAGGGTACTACAGAAGGGAGGA
>JAREIS010001783.1:0-17610 GCA_030060385.1 Muscicapa striata striata
TGTCACTGTCATCATCCTGCTGCTGTGCTTTGTCATCGAGACGTTCGTGGTGCAGGGCCGCCCGTGGCTGCCCCAGTGCGCGCCGCTCTACGCCCAGTACTGGGTCAAGTTCTTCATCATCGGTGTCACCGTGCTGGTGGTGGCCGTGCCCGAGGGGCTCCCGCTGGCCGTCACCATCTCGCTGGCCTACTCCGTCAAGGTGGGGGAGGGGCGGCCTCTGCCTCTCTGTCCAGCTGCCTCTTTGTCCAGCTGTCCATTTGTCCAGCTGTCCATCTGGCTGTTTGTCCAGCTGGCTGTTTGTCCATCTCTCCATCTGTCCATCCATGGCCATTTGTCCATTTGTCCATTTGTCTATTTGTCCATCTGTCCATTTGTCCATCTGTCCATCCGTGGCCATTTGTCCATTTGTCCATCTGCCCGTCTGTGTCCATTTGTCCATCTGGCTGTTTGTCCATTTGTCCATCTGTCCATCTGTGGCCCTTTGTCCATTTGTCCATCTGTGACCATTTATCCATTTGTCCATCTGTCCATCCGTGACCATTTGTCCATTTGTCCATCTGTCTGTTTGTCCATTTGTCCATCTGTCCATCTGTGGCCCTTTGTCCATTTGTCCATCTGTGACCATTTATCCATTTGTCCATCTGTCCATCTGTGACCATTTATCCATTTGTCCATCTGTCCATCCGTGACCATTTGTCCATTTGTCCATCTGCCTGTTTGTCCATCTCTCCATCTGTCCATCTGTGGCTATTTGTCCATTTGTCGATCTGTCCATCCGTGACCATTTGTCCATTTGTCCATCTGTGACCATTTGTCCATCTGTGACCATTTGTCCATTTGTCCATCTGTCCATCCGTGACCATTTGTCCAGCTGGCCATTTGTCCATTTGTGGCCATTTGTCCATCTGTGGCCATTTGTCCATTTGTCCATCTGCCTGTTTGTCCATCTCTCCATCTGTCCATCCGTGACCATTTGTCCAGCTGGCCATTTGTCCATTTGTGGCCATTTGTCCATCTGTGGCCATTTGTCCATTTGTCCATCTGTTTCCCCTCCTGTTTCCCCCCAATTTTCCCAATTTCCCCCCTCTATTTTTTTCCCATTTCCCCCCATTTTTTCCCCAAAATCCCCCCTTATTCCCCCCCCAGAAAATGATGAAGGACAACAACCTGGTGCGGCACCTGGACGCGTGTGAGACCATGGGCAACGCCACGGCCATCTGCTCGGACAAGACGGGCACGCTGACCACCAACCGCATGGCCGTGGTGCAGGCCTGGCTGGGGGGGTCGCACTTCGGCCGCCCCCCGCCCGCGGCCGCCCTGGCGCCGCCCACGCTGGAGCTGCTGGGCCAGGCCATCGCCATCAACAGCGCTTACACCAGCAAGATACTGGTGAGGGACTGGGAGCGACTGGGAGGGACTGGGACGGCCTGGGAAAGGGTTTTGGGGAATTTATGTGGAATTTTTGGGGGTTTTTAGGTGGATTTTGAGGGGGTTTAGAGGGGGTGTTATGGGCCCAGGCCATTGCTATCAACAGTGCTTACACCAGCAAGATACTGGTGAGGGACTGGGGGGGACTGGGAGCGACTGGGAAAGGACTTTGGGGGGTTTTGGGGGTGTTATGGGCCCAGGCCATCGCCATCAACAGCGCTTACACCAGCAAGATACTGGTGAGGGACTGGGAGCGACTGGGAGGGACTGGGAGGGACTGGGAAAGGATTTTGGGGGGTTTTTGGGGGGGGTGTTATGGGCCCAGGCCATCGCCATCAACAGCGCTTACACCAGCAAGATACTGGTGAGGGACTGGGGGGGACTGGGAAAGGGTTTTGGGGAATTTATGTGGAATTTTTGGGGGTTTTTAGGTGGATTTTGGGGGGGTGTTATGGGTTCAGGCCATCGCCATCAACAGCGCTTACACCAGCAAGATACTGGTGAGGGACTGGGAGGGACTGGGAAAGGGTTTTGGGGGGTTTTTGGGGGGTTTATGGGCCCAGGCCATTGCTATCAACAGTGCCTACCTGTCCCATTACCTGTCCCCCTTTACCTGTCCCTGTCCCTTTACCTGTCCCCATTACCTGTCCCCCTTTCCCTGTCCCTTTACCCGTCCCCTTTCCCTGCCCCCATTACCTGTCCCTTTACCTGTCCCCTCCCCCCGCAGCCCCCCGAGGCCCCCGGGGCCCTCCCTCGCCACGTGGGCAACAAGACGGAGTGTGCCCTGCTGGGGCTGGCGCTGGCCCTGGGCCGCGACCCCGAGGCCGAGCGCGCGCAGGTGCCCGAGGAACACCTGGTCAAGGTGTTCACCTTCAACTCGGAGCGCAAGTCCATGAGCACGGTGACGCGGCGCCCGGGGGGCGGCTACCGGCTCTACTGCAAGGGCGCCTCCGAGATGGTGCTGCGCAGGTGAGCGCACCTGGGGCAGCTGGGGACACACCTGGGCACAGCTGGGATAGCTGGGGATACACCTGGGATAGCTGGGGATACACCTGGGCATGGCTGGGATAGCTGGGGATAACCCTGGGCACAGCTGGGGATACACCTGGGATAGCTGGGGATACACCTGGGACAGCTGGGGATACACCTGGGATAGCTGGGATAGCTGGGGATACACCTGGGCATGGCTGGGATAGCTGGGGATACACCTGGGCACGGCTGGGATAGCTGGGGATAACCCTGGGATAGCTGGGGACACACCTGGGCACGGCTGGGATAGCTGGGGATACACCTGGGATAGCTGGGATAGCTGGGGATACACCTGGGATAGCTGGGGACACACCTGGGCACGGCTGGGATAGCTGGGGATACACCTGGGATAGCTGGGGATACACCTGGGACAGCTGGGGACACACCTGGGACAGCTAGGGACACACCTGGGCGTGGCTGGGATAGCTGGGGATACACCTGGGATAGCTGGGGATACACCTGGGACAGCTGGGGACACGCCTGGGACAGCTGGGAATACACCTGGGACAGCTGGGGATACACCTGGGACAGCTGGGGATACACCTGGGATAGCTGGGGATACACCTGGGACAGCTGGGGACACACCTGGGCACGGCTGGGATAGCTGGGGATACACCTGGGATAGCTGGGGATACACCTGGGATAGCTGGGGATACACCTGGGCGTGGCTGGGATAGCTGGGGATACACCTGGGCGTGGCTGGGGGCAGGTGGGGATACACCTGGGCACGGCTGGGTGTGGCTGGGATAGCTGGGGACACACCTGGGCGTGGCTGGGGTAGCTGGGGACACACCTGGGCGCGGTTGGGCATACCTGGGGATACACCTGGGCACGGCTGGGATAGCTGGGGATACACCTGGGCGTGGCTGGGATAGCTGGGAATATACCTGGGCACGGCTGGGGGCAGGTGGGGATACACCTGGGCACGGCTGGGTGTGGCTGGGATAGCTGGGGATACACCTGGGCGTGGCTGGGATAGCTGGGGATATACCTGGGCGCGGTTGGGCATACCTGGGGATACACCTGGGCACAGCTGGGATAGTTGGGGACACACCTGGGCACAGCTGGGATAGGTGGGGATACACCTGGGACAGCTGGGGATACACCTGGGCATGGCTGGGACAGCTGGGGATACACCTGGGTGTGGCTGGGATAGCTGGGGACAGCTGGGGATACCTGGGGATACACCTGGGCACGGCTGGGGGCAGGTGGGGTTAGCTGGGGATACACCTGGGCATGGCTGGGGACAGCTAAGGATACACCTGGGCACAGCTGGGGATACCTGGGGATACACCTGGGCACAGCTGGGGGCAGGTGGGGTTAGCTGGGGATACACCTGGGCACAGCTGGGGATACCTGGGGAGTCTAAAAGGAGCTTGCAAGGGCGCCCCCCCCTGCAGGTGCAGCTCTCTCCTGGACACGGGGGTGTCACTTGTCCCCCCATACTCACCTGTCCCCCCCATACTCACCTGTCCCCCCCATACTCACCTGTCCCCCCCATATCTCACCTGCCGGCAGGTGCAGCCGTGTACTGGATGCGGGGGTCTCTCCCCTGTCCCCCCACACTCACCTGCCCATATCTCACCTGTCCATATCTCACCTGCCCACACTCACCTGCCGGCAGGTGCAGCAGTGTCCTGGACGCGGCGGGCTCACCTGTCCCCCCATATCTCACCTGTCTATATCTCACCTGCCCATATCTCACCTGTCCATATCTCACCTGCCCATACTTACCTGCCCTCACCTGCCGGCAGGTGCAGCAGTGTCCTGGACGCGGCGGGCTGTCCCCTGTCCCCCACACTCACCTGCCCTCACCTGCCGGCAGGTGCAGCTCTGTCCTGGACGCGGCGGGCGCTCCCCGCGCGCTGCCGCCGGCCGAGCGGGAGGAGCTGCTGCGGCGCGTGGTGGCGCCGATGGCGGCGGGGGCGCTGCGCACGCTCGCGCTCGCCTTCCGCGACTTCCCCGCGCGGCCCGAGCCCCCTGGCACGACGAGGGCGCCGTGGTGGCCGAGCTCACCTGCATCGCCATCGTGGGCATCGAGGACCCCGTGCGGCCCGAGGTGCGGGCGGGGGGGGACATTGGGGACATTGGGGGGTGTGGGGATATTGGGGACATTGGGGGTGTGGGGACATGGGGGACATTGGGGACGTTGGGGGGAAATGGGACATGGGGACATGGGGATATTGGGGCAATGGGGACATTGAGGACATGGAGGGGGAATGGGAACATTGGGGACATGGGGGACATGGGGATATTGGGGGGGAATGGGGACATGGGGACATGGGGGGGACATGGGGATATTGGGGGCAATGGGGACATTGGGGACATGGAGGGGACATGGGGATATTGGGGGCAATGGGGACATTGGGGACATGGAGGGGACATGGGGATATTGGGGGCAATGGGGACATTGGGGACATGGAGGGGGAATGGGGATATTGGGGGGGAATGGGGACATGGGGACATGGGGGGACATGGGGATATTGGGGGGGAATGGGGACATGGGGACATGGGGGACATGGGGATATTGGGGGAATGGGACATGGGGAATGGGGAATGGGATATTGGGGGCAATGGGGACATGGGGACATGGAGGGGACATGGGGATATTGGGGCAATGGGGACATTGGGGAATGGGGGACATGGGGACATGGGGACATTGGGGACATGGAGGGGGAATGGGGATATTGGGGGAATGGGGACATGGGGACATGGGGGACATGGGGGGGAATGGGGACATGGGGACATGGGGGGATGGGGATTTGGGGGGAATGGGGACATGGGGACATGGGGGGGACATGGGGATATTGGGGGCAATGGGGACATTGGGGACATGGAGGGGACATGGGGATATTGGGGGCAATGGGGACATTGGGGACATGGAGGGGACATGGGGATATTGGGGGCAATGGGGACATGGGGACATGGGGGACGTGGGGATATTGGGGGAATGGGGACATGGGGACATGGGGGACGTGGGGATATTGGGGGGGAATGGGGACATGGGGGGGACATGGGGACATTAGGGGGCACTCGGGGGCACTCAGGGACACCCGGGGGACACCCGGGGGACACTCGGGGGACAATCGGGGGACACTCGGGGACACTCGGGGACACCGGGGGACACTCGGGGGACACCAGGACACCCGGAGGACACTCGGGGGACACCGGGGGACACTCGGGGGACAATCGGGGGACACCGGGGGACACTCAGGGGACACCGGGGGACACTGGGGCGCACTCGAGGACACTCGGGGGACACTCGGGGACACTCGGGGGACACCCGGGGGACACCGGGGGACACTCGGGGGACACCCGGGGGACATTGGGGCGCACTCGAGGACACTCGGGGGACACTGGGGACACCCGGGGGACATTGGGGGGCACTCGGGGACACTTGGGGGACACCCGGAGGACACTGGGGGACATTGGGGGGCACTCGGGGACACTCGGGGGACACCGGGGATACTCGGGGGACACCCGGGGGACATTGGGGGACACTCGGGGGACACCCGGGGGACACCGGGGGACACCCGGAGGACACTCGGGGGACATTGGGGCGCACTCGAGGACACCCGGGGGACACCGGGGGACACTCGGGGGACACCTGGGGGACACCGGGGGACACTCTGGGGACACCGGGGGACACCGCGCCCGCGGCAGGTGCCCGAGGCCATCCGGAAGTGCCAGCGCGCGGGGATCACGGTGCGGATGGTGACAGGCGACAACCTGGAGACGGCGCGCGCCATCGCGGCCAAGTGCGGGATCCTCCCCGCGGGGGGGGGCGGGGAGTGGCTGTGCCTGGACGGGAGGGACTTCAACCGGAGAATCCGCAACGACCGCGGGGAGGTGAACTGGGAGCACTGGGAGGGACTGGGAGGGACTGGGAGGGGGACTGGGGACACTGGGAGTGGGATTGGGGACACTGGGGGACACTGGGAGGGGACTGGAGGGGAAGGATTTCAACCGGAGAATCCGCAACGACCGCGGCGAGGTGAACTGGGAGCACTGGGAGGGACTGGGATGGGGACCGGGGACACTGGGAGTGGGACTGGGGACACTGGGGGACACTGGGATGGGGACTGGGGGACACTGGGAGTGGGACTGGGGACATTGGGGGACACTGGGATGGGGACTGGGGGACACTGGGAGCGGGACTGGGGACATTGGGGACACTGGAGGGAAGGACTTCAACCGGAGAATCCGCGACCGCGGCGAGGTGAACTGGGAGCACTGGGAGGGACTGGGAGGGGGACTGGGGACACTGGGGACACTGGGGACACTGGAGGGGAAGGACTTCAACCGGAGAATCCGCAACGACCGCGGCGAGGTGAACTGGGAGCACTGGGAGGGACTGGGAGGGGGACTGGGGACACTGGGGGACACTGGGATGGGGACTGGGGACACTGGGATGGGGACCGGGGACACTGGGAGTGGGACTGGGGACACTGGGGGACACTGGGATGGGGACTGGGGACACTGGGAGTGGGACTGGGGACACTGGGGGGCACTGGGATGGGGACCGGGGACACTGGGAGTGGGACTGGGGACACTGGGGGACACTGGGATGGGGACCGGGGACACTGGGAGTGGGACTGGGGACACTGGGGGACACTGGAGGAAGGACTTCAACCGGAGAATCCCAGCGACCGCGGCGCGAGGTGAACTGGGAGCACTGGGAGGGACTGGGAGGGGGATTGGGGACACTGGGATGGGGACCGGGGACACTGGAAGTGGGACTGGGGACACTGGGGGACACTGGGATGGGGACTGGGGACACTGGGAGTGGGACTGGGGACACTGGGGGACACTGGGATGGAGACTGAGGACACTGGGAGTGGGACTGGGGACACTGGGGACACTGGGATGGGGACTGAGGACACTGGGAGTGGGACTGGGGACACTGGGGGACACTGGGATGGGGACTGGGGACACTGGGAGTGGGACTGGGGACACTGGGGGGCACTGGAGGGGAAGGACTTCAACTGGAGAATCTGCAACGACCGCGGGGAGGTGAACTGGGAGCACTGGGAGGGACTGGGAGGGACTGGGAGTGGGACTGGGGACACTGGGGGACACTGGGATGGAGACTGAGGACACTGGGAGTGGGACTGGGGACACTGGGGGACACTGGGATGGAGACTGAGGACACTGGGAGTGGGACTGGGGACACTGGGGGACACTGGGATGGGGACCGGGGACACTGGGAGTGGGACTGGGGACACTGGGATGGGGACTGGGGACACTGGGAGTGGGACTGGGGACACTGGGGGACACTGGAGGGGAAGGACTTCAACAGGAGAATCCGCAACGACCGCGGGGAGGTGAACTGGGAGCACTGGGAGGGACTGGGAGGGACTGGGAGTTGGACTGGGGACACTGGGGGACACTGGGATGGGGACTGAGGACACTGGGAGTGGGACTGGGGACACTGGGGGACACTGGGAGGGGAAGGACTTCAACCGGAGAATCCGCAACGACCGCGGCGAGGTGAACTGGGAGCACTGGGAGGGACTGGGAGGGGGACTGGGGACACTGGGGGACACTGGGGGACACTGGAGGGGAAGGACTTCAACCAGAGAATCCGCAACGACCGTGGGGAGGTGAACTGGGAGCACTGGGAGCACTGGGATGGGGACTGGGGACATTGGGATGGGGACTGGGGATACTGGGGGCACTGGGATGGGGACTGGGGACACTGGGGACATTGGGGGACACTGGAGGGGAAGGACTTCAACCGGAGAATCCGCAACGACCGCGGAGAGGTGAACTGGGAGCACTGGGAGGGACTGGGGACACTGGGATGGGGACTGGGGACATTGGGGGACACTGGGAGGGACTGGGACAGGGACTGGGAGGGACTGGGAGGGGGATTGGGGACACTGGGATGGGGACTGGGGACACTGGGAGGGGACTGGGAGGGAGATTGGGGACACTGGGAGTGGGACTGGGGACATTGCGATGGGGACTGGGGACACTGGGGGCACTGGGATGGGGACTGGGGGCACTGGGGGCACTGGGAGGGACTGGGACGGGGACTGGGGACACTGGGACGGGGACTGGGGGTCTCCGGGGGTCTCTCACCCCCCCAAACCCCCCCAGGTGGAGCAGGAGCACCTGGACAAGGTGGGGGGCAGGTGTGGGGTGGTTCAGGTGTCCCTGAGGGGTCCCTGGGGGTCTCAGGGTGACCCTGAGGGGTCCCTGGGGGTCTCTGGGGGTCCCTGGGGGTCTTGGGTGGGCTCCCCGGGGGTCTGGGGGTTCCCCGGGGGTCTCACCCCCCCAAACCCCCCCAGGTGGAGCAGGAGCACCTGGACAAGGTGGGGGCAGGTGTGGGGTGGTTCAGGTGTCCCTGAGGGGTCCCTGGGGGTCTCGGGGTGACCCTGAGGGGTCCCTGGGGGTCCCTGGGGGTCCCTGGGGGTCTCTGGGGTTCCCCCGGGGGTCTCTCACCCCCCCAAACCCCCCCAGGTGGAGCAGGAGCGCCTGGACAAGGTGTGGCCCAAGCTGCGGGTGCTGGCGCGCTCCTCGCCCACCGACAAACACACCTTGGTCAAAGGTGCGCCGTGGGAGGGTCCCGCGGGGGTTTGGGGTTTTTTTTTTGGGGGAGGGGTCCGCGGGGTTTTGGGGTTTTGGGGAGGGGTGCCGCGGGGTTTGGAGGGTTTTTTTTTTTTTTGGGGAGGGGTTCCCGGGGTTTTGGGTTTTTTTTGAGGAGGGGTCCCGCGGGGTTTTGGTTTTTTTTTTTTTTTTTTGAGGAGGGGTCCCGCGGCTTTTGGGTTTTTTTTTTTTTTTTGGGGGAGGGGTCCCGGGGTTTTGGGTTTATTTTTGTGGTTTGGGGAGGGGTCCCGGGTTTTGTTTTTTTTTTTTTTCTGGGGAGGGTCCCGCAGGGTTTTTTTTTTTTTTTTTGGGGAGGGGTCCCGCGGAGTTTTGGGCTTTTTTTTTTTTTTTTAGAGGGTCCCGCAGGGTTTTGGGTTTATTTTTTTGTGGTTTGGGGAGGGGTCCCACGGGGTTTTGGGGTTTTTCTTTTTGGGGGGAGGGGTCCCGCGGGGTTTTGGGGGATTGTTTTTTTTTTGGGGAGGGGTCCCGCAGGGTTTTGGGTTTATTTTTTTGTTGCTTGGGGAGGGGTCCCGCGGGGTTTGGGGGTTTTTTTGGGGAGGGGTCCCAGGGGTTTGGGGCTTTTTTGGGGAGGGGTCCGGGGTTTTGGGGTTTTTTTCTTTTGGGGGAGGGGTCCCGCGGGGTTTTGGGGTTTGTTTTTTTGGGGGAGGGTCCCAGGGGTTTTGGGTTTATTTTTTTGTTGCTTGGGGAGGGGTCCGCGGGGGTTTGGGGTTTTTTTGGGGAGGGGTCCCGCGGGGTTTTGGGGTTTTTCTTTTTGGGGGGAGTGGTCCTGCGGGGTTTTGGGGGGGATTTTTTTTGGGGAGGGGTCCCGCAGAGTTTTGGGGCTTTTTTTTTTTTTTTTTTTTTAGGAGGGGTCCCGCGGGGTTTTGGGTTTTTTTTTTTTGAGGAGGGGTCCCGCAGGGTTTTTGGGGGGGGATGTTTATTTGGGGAGGGGTCCCGCGAGGTTTGGGGTTCTGTTTTTTTTTTTGGGGAGGGGTCTCTGGCAGAGGGTCCCAGCCCTGCCCACCTGTGCCCAGGTATCATCGACAGCACCATCGGCGAGCAGCGCCAGGTGGTCGCGGTCACCGGCGACGGCACCAACGACGGCCCCGCCCTCAAGAAGGCGGACGTGGGATTCGCCATGGTAACGCCCCCTCCCCAAAATCCCAAAAAAACCTGTGGTCACTGTGTCCCTGTGGTCCCTGTGGTCACTGTGGTCACCCCAGGGCATTGCTGGCACGTACGTGGCCAAAGAGGCCTCGGACATCGACCTGTGCCCTCACTCACCTGGGGTCACCTTGGGGTCACCTGTGGTCACTGTGGTCACTGTGTCCCTGTGGTCACTGTGGTCACTGTGTCCCTGTGGTCACCTGTAGTCCCTGTGGTCACTGTGGTCATCTGTCCACCCCAGGGCATCGCTGGCACGGACGTGGCCAAAGAGGCCTCGGACATCAACCTGTGCCCTCACTCACCTGGGGTCACCTTGGGGTCACCTGTGGTCCCTGCGGTCACTGTGGTCCCTGTGGTCACTGTGGTCACTGTGTCCCTGTGGTCACTGTGGTCACCTGTGGTCACTGTGGTCACTGTGGTCACTGTGTCCCTGTGGTCACTGTGGTCACTGTGGTCATCTGTCCACCCCAGGGCATTGCTGGCACGGACGTGGCCAAAGAGGCCTCGGACATCGACCTGTGCCCTCACTCACCTGGGGTCATTGTGGTGAACACTGTGTCCCTGTGTCCCTGTGGTCACTGTGCTCACTGTGTCCCTGTGTCCCTGTGGTCACTGTGGTCACTGTGGTCACTGTGGTCATCTGTCCACCCCAGGGCATCGCTGGCACGGACGTGGCCAAAGAGGCCTCGGACATCATCCTGACCGACGACAACTTCTCGAGCATCGTCAAGGCCGTCATGTGGGGCCGCAACGTCTACGACAGCATCGCCAAGTTCCTGCAGTTCCAGCTCACCGTCAACGTGGTGGCCGTGATCGTGGCCTTCACCGGGGCCTGCATCACGCAGGTGAGCTCACCTGGCCAGGTGGGACAGGGGGAGGGTGTCACCGGGGCCTGCATCACGCAGGTGAGCTCACCTGGGCAGGTGGGACAGGGGGGAGCTCACCTGGGCAGGTGGGACAGGGGGGAGGGTGTCACCGGGGCCTGCATCACGCAGGTGAGCTCACCTGGGCAGGTGGGGCAGGGGGGAGCTCACCTGGGCGGGTGGGGCATGAAGAGGGTGTCACCGGGGCCTGCATCACACAGGTGAGCTCACCTGGGCAGGTGGGACATGGGGAGGGTGTCACTGGGGCCTGCGTCACACAGGTGAGCTCACCTGGGCAGGTGGGGCATGGGGGACTCACCTGGGTGGGTGCGGTCTGAATCAGAGTCCTGTCCCCACCTGTCCCACCTGTCCCATTCCTCTGTGCTTACCTGTCCCACCTGTCCCATTCCCATGTTCTCACCTGTCTCACCTGTCCCATTCCTGTGTTCTCACCTGTCCCACCTGTCCCATTCCTGTGTTCTCACCTGTCCCATTCCTGTGTTCTCACCTGTCTCACCTGTCTCACCTGTCCCACCTGC
Source organism: Muscicapa striata striata (assembly GCA_030060385.1). NCBI lineage: Eukaryota > Metazoa > Chordata > Aves > Passeriformes > Muscicapidae > Muscicapa > Muscicapa striata. Next base: position 11,618 of record JAREIS010001783.1, read on the forward strand.
AGGACTCCCCTCTGAAGGTGGTGCAGATGCTCTGGGTCAATCTCATCATGGATACCTTGGCCTGTCTCAGCTGTCCCCACCTGTCCCATTCCTGTGTTCTCACCTGTCTCACCTGTCTCACCTGTCTCACCTGTCCCACCTGCAGGACTCCCCTCTGAAGGCGGTGCAGATGCTCTGGGTCAATCTCATCATGGACACTTTGGCCTGTCTCACCTGTCACACCTGTCACACCTGTCCCACCTGTCCCATTCCTGTGTTCTCACCTGTCTCACCTGTCTCACCTGTCTCACCTGTCCCACCTGCAGGACTCCCCTCTGAAGGCGGTGCAGATGCTCTGGGTCAATCTCATCATGGACACCCTGGCCTGTCTCACCTGTCCCCACCTGTCCCATTCCCATGTTCTCACCTGTCTCACCTGTCCCACCTGCAGGACTCCCCTCTGAAGGCGGTGCAGATGCTCTGGGTCAATCTCATCATGGACACCCTGGCCTGTCTCACCTGTCCCCACCTGTCCCATTCCTGTGTTCTCACCTGTCCCATTCCTGTGTTCTCACCTGTCCCATTCCTGTGTTCTCACCTGTCTCACCTGTCCCACCTGTCCCACCTGCAGGACTCCCCTCTGAAGGCGGTGCAGATGCTCTGGGTCAATCTCATCATGGACACCCTGGCCTGTCTCACCTGTCTCACCTGTCCCATTCCTGTGTTCTCACCTGTCCCATTCCTGTGTTCTCACCTGTCCCATTCCTGTGTTCTCACCTGTCTCACCTGTCCCACCTGTCCCACCTGCAGGACTCCCCTCTGAAGGCGGTGCAGATGCTCTGGGTCAATCTCATCATGGACACTTTGGCCTGTCTCACCTGTCTCACCTGTCCCATTCCTGTGTTCTCACCTGTCCCATTCCCGTGTTCTCACCTGTCTCACCTGTCTCACCTGTCCCACCTGCAGGACTCCCCTCTGAAGGCGGTGCAGATGCTCTGGGTCAATCTCATCATGGACACCCTGGCCTGTCTCACCTGTCCCACCTGTCCCATTCCCATGTTCTCACCTGTCTCACCTGTCCCACCTGCAGGACTCCCCGCTGAAGGCGGTGCAGATGCTCTGGGTCAATCTCATCATGGACACCTTGGCCTGTCTCACCTGTCTCACCTGTCCCATTCCTGTGTTCTCACCTGTCCCATTCCCGTGTTCTCACCTGTCTCACCTGTCTCACCTGTCTCACCTGTCCCACCTGCAGGACTCCCCTCTGAAGGCGGTGCAGATGCTCTGGGTCAATCTCATCATGGACACCTTGGCCTCTCTGGCTCTGGCCACGGAGCCGCCCACGGAGGCGCTGCTGCTGCGCCGCCCCTACGGCCGCGACCACCCGCTGCTGTCGGGCACCATGCTGCGCAACATCCTGGGCCACGCGCTCTACCAGCTGCTCGTCATCTTCACCCTGCTCTTCGCCGGTCAGTGACCCTGGGGACACTGTGGGGACACTGTGGGGACACTGTGGGGACATGGGGATCCATGGGAATCCATGGGAATCCATGGGGATCCATGGGGACACCATGGGATACAGTGGGACATAATGGGACATCCTGGGCCACGCGCTCTACCAGCTGCTCGTCATCTTCACCCTGCTCTTCGCCGGTCAGTGACCCTGGGGACACCGTGGGGACACTGTGGGGACACTGTGGGGACATGGGGATCCATGGGAATCCATGGGGATCCATGGGGACACCATGGGATACAAGGGGACACAATGGGACATAAAGGGACATCCTGGGCCACGCGCTCTACCAGCTGCTCGTCATCTTCACCCTGCTCTTCGCCGGTCAGTGACCCTGGGGACACCGTGGGGACACTGTGGGGACACTGTGGGGACATGGGGATCCATGGGAATCCATGGGAATCCATGGGGATCCATGGGGACACCATGGGATACAAGGGGACACAATGGGACATCCTGGGCCGCGCGCTCTACCAGCTGCTCGTCATCTTCACCCTGCTCTTTGCTGGTCAGTGACACGGGCAGGGGACACTGGGGACACTTGGGGACACTCATGGGGACACCATGGGTCATGGGAATCCATGGGGACACCATGGGACACCATGGGATACAAGGGGACACAATGGCACATCCTGGGCCACGCGCTCTACCAGCTGCTCGTCATCTTCACCCTGCTCTTCGCCGGTCGGTGACACGGGCAGGGGACACTGGGGACACTGGGGGAGAGGTCCCACACCCATGGCCATGTCCCCATGTCCCTGTCCTCATGGGTGTCCTCACATCCCTGTCCCCGTGTCCCTGTCCCTGTCCCCGTGAGTGTCCCCACGAGTGTCCCCATGTCCCTGTCCCCAGGGGAGGTGCTGTTTGACATCGACAGCGGCCGCGCCGCCCCGCTGCACGCGCCGCCCTTGGAGCAGTGATATCCCCATGGGTGTCCCCATGTCCCTGTGTCCCCACGAGTGTCCCCACGAGCGTCCCCATGTCCCCACGAGTGTCCCCATGTCCCTGTCCCCAGGGGAGGTGCTGTTTGACATCGACAGCGGCCGCGCCGCCCCGCTGCACGCGCCGCCCTCCGAGCACTTCACCATCATCTTCAACACGTTCGTGCTGATGCAGCTCTTCAACGAGCTCAACGCGCGGAAACTGCACGGGGAGAGGAACGTGTTCGAGGGCGTCTGCGGCAACCCCATCTTCTGTGCCATCGTCCTGGGCACCTTCGCCGTGCAGGTGGGACAGGGGACACCTGGGGACACCTGGGGACACACACAGGGACACACAGGGACACACAGGGACATTGGGGACACACAGGAACGTGTTCGAGGGCCTCTGCGCCAACCCCATCTTCTGTGCCATCGTCCTGGGCACCTTCGCCGTGCAGGTGGGACAGGGGACACCTGGGGACACCTGGGGACACCTGGGGACATGGGGACACACACAGGGGACACACAGGGACACACAGAGACACACAGGGACACACAGGGGACACACAGGAACGTGTTCGAGGGCCTCTGCGCCAACCCCATCTTCTGTGCCATTGTCCTGGGCACCTTCGCCGTGCAGGTGGGACAGGGGACACCTGGGGACACCTGGGGACACCTGGGGACACCTGGGGACATGGGGACACACAGGGACACACAGGGACAATGTCCCCAATGTCCCCATTGTCCCCTCTGTCCCCAGGTGCTGATCGTGCAGTTCGGGGGGTGTGACCCCCATTGTCCCCAATGTCCCCAATGTCCCCTCTGTCCCCTCTGTCCCCAGGTGCTGATCGTGCAGTTCGGGGGGTGTGACCCCCATTGTCCCCAATGTCCCCATTGTCCCCAATGTCCCCTCTGTCCCCAGTGTCCCCATTGTCCCCTCTGTCCCCAGGTGCTGATCGTGCAGTTCGGGGGGAAGCCGTTCAGCTGCTCCCCCCTCAGTGCCGAGCAGTGGCTCTGGTGCCTCTTCGTGGGCGTGGGGGAGCTGCTCTGGGGGCAGGTACGGGACCCCAGACCCAATTGGGGACCCCAGACCCAATTGGGGACCCCTGAGACAATCGGGGACCCCAGACCCAATTGGGGACCCCTGAGACAATCGGGGACCCCAGACCCAACTGGGGACCCCAGACCCAATTGGGGACCCCTGAGACAATCGGGGACCCCAGACCCAACTGGGGACCCCAGACCCAATTGGGACCCCAGACCCAATTGGGGACCCCTGAGACAATCGGGGACCCCAGACCCAATTGGGGACCCCAGACCCAATTGGGGACCCCTGAGCCAATCGGGGACCCCAGACCCAACAGGGACCCCAGACCCAATTGGGGACCCCAGACCCAATTGGGGACCCCTGAGCCAACTGGGGACCCCAGACCCAATTGGGGACCCCTGAGCCAACTGGGGACCCCAGACCCAATCGGGGACCCCTGAGCCAACTGGGGACCCCAGACCCAATTGGGGACCCCTGAGCCAACTGGGGACCCCAGACCCAATTGGGGACCCCAGACCCAATCGGGGACCCCTGAGCCAATCAGGGACCCCTGAGCCAACTGGGGACCCCAGACCCAATTGGGGACCCCAGACCCAATTGGGGACCCCAGACCCAATTGGGACCCCAGACCCACCTAAGGGGGGGGACCCCTGAGACCCCTGACCCACCAAGGGGACCCCTGGCTCACTGTCCCCATTGTCCCCAAAGCTCCTGGGGTGTCCCGGGCTGTCCCCACTGTCCCCTGCCAGGTGTTGGTCTGTGTCCCGGGGGGGCCGCGGTGTCCCTGGGGTGTCCCCAGGCTGTCCCCAGGCTGTCCCCAGGCTGTCCCCACTGTCCCCAGGCTGTTCCCAGGCTGTCCCCAGGGTGTCCCCACTGTCCCCAGGCTGTCCCCAGGCTGTCCCCACTGTCCCCTGCCAGGTGCTGGTCTGTGTCCCGGGGGCCGCAGTGTCCCCGGGGTGTCCCGGGGTGTCCCCAGGCTGTCCCCACTGTCCCTGGGGTGTCCCCAGGCTGTCCCCAGGCTGTCCCCACTGTCCCTTTGGTGTCCCCAGGCTGTCCCCAGGCTGTCCCCACTGTCCCCACTGTCCCCAGGCTGTCCCCACTGTCCCTGTCCCAGGTGCTGGTCTGTGTCCCGGGGGGGGCCGCGGTGTCCCTGGGGTGTCCCCAGGCTGTCCCCAGGCTGTCCCCACTGTCCCCTGCCAGGTGCTGGTCTGTGTCCCGGGGGGGCCGCAGTGTCCCCGGGGTGTCCCGGGCTGTCCCCAGGCTGTCCCCACTGTCCCCAGGCTGTCCCCAGGCTGTCCCCAGGCTGTCCCCACTGTCCCCTGCCAGGTTCTGGTCTGTGTCCCGGGGGGGCCGCGCTGTCCGAGCCCCCCGGGGTCCCGCTGGCCGGAGGGGGCGGGGCCCGATGTCCAGGCCGGGCTGGACGCGGCCGAGCTGCGCCGGGGGAAGGTTCTGTGGGTGCGGGGGCTGAGCCGCGTCCAGACACAGGTGAGACCCCAAAAATGACCCAGGTCCCCAAAATTATCCCAATCCCAAAAAATAACCCACCCTCAAAGTGATCCCACCCCCCAAAAATGACCCAGATCCCCAAAATGATCCCAATCCCAAAAAATAACCCACCCTCAAAATGATCCCACCCCCCAAAAAATGACCCAGATCCCCAAAATGATCCCAATCCCAAAAAATGACCCACCCTCAAAATGATCCCACCCCCCAAAAAATAACCCAAATCCCCAAAATGATCCCAATCCCAAAAAAATAACCCACCCTCAAAATGATCCCAATCCCAAAAATAACCCACCCTCAAAATGATCCCACCCCCCAAAAATAACCCAAATCCCCAAAATGATCCCAATCCCAAAAATAACCCACCCTCAAAATGATCCCACCCCAAAAAATGACCCAGGTCCCCAAAATGATCCCAATCCCAAAAAATAACCCACCCTCAAAATGATCCCACCCCCCAAAAAATGACCCAGATCCCCAAAATTATCCCAATCCCAAAAAATAACCCACCCTCAAAATGATCCCACCCCCCAAAAAATAACCCAAATCCCCAAATTGATCCCACCCCCCAAAATGATCCCAATCCCCAAAATTATCACACCCCAAAATGATCCCACCCCCCAAAAAATAACCCAAATCCCCAAAATGATCCCAATCCCAAAAATAAACCCACCCCCCAAAAATGATCCAACCCCCCGAAAATAACCCAGATCCCCAAAATGATCCCAATCCCAAAAAATGACCCAGATCCCCAAAATTATCCCACCCCCCAAAAAATGACCCAAATTCCCAAAATGATCCCAATCCCAAAAATAACCCACCCCCCAAAAATAACCCAAATCCCCAAAATGATCCCACCCCCCAAAAAATGACCCAAATCCCCAAAATTATCCCAAATTATTGGGGTTAAAGAAACCGGGGGGGGGAGGGGATTTTTGGGGGTGCCCCTTTTTATTTTTGGGCTGCTCCTTTTATATTTTTGGGGTGCCCCCCCTCCAAATTTGGGGTTAAAGAAACCGGGGTGGGAGGG
>JAREIS010001784.1:0-14253 GCA_030060385.1 Muscicapa striata striata
AAACCACACCCTCCAGTTTCTATAGCCAGTTTGGAGGAAGTCATTGTCATTGCCAATGTAGCCAGGATTCTAGTGGTGGCATCTTGAGTCTGGAGAAATCCTGATCCATTTGGAATTTTGTGTCAGACGCCCAGTCTCAGGCCCATTGCCTGGACGAACATTGCATTTTGCTCTGAAAAACTACACCCTCCCAGTTTCTTAATACAGTCTGGAGGAAGTCATTGTCTCTCCAAGTGCCAGGATTCTCAGTAGTGGCTCTTTAGTCTGGAGAAATCCTGATCATTAGATTTTAGCTGTCAGGGCAGTCTCAGGCCCATTCCTGCAGACATTGCCATTTTGCTCTGAAAAACCACACCTCCCAGTTTCTTAATAGCAGTTTGGAGAAGTCATTGTCTCTCCAAGAGCAGGATTCTATGAGTGGCATCTTTAGTCTGGGAGAAATCCTGATCTTTGAATTTTAGCTTCAGAGCCCAGTCTCAGGCCCTTGCCTGGACACGACATTTGCCATTTTGCTCTGAAAACCACACCTCCCAGTTTCTTAATACATTTGGAGAAGTATTGTCTCTCCAAAGTAGCCAGGTTCTAGTAGTGGCATTTAGTCTGAGAAATCTGATCATTTGAATTTGGATCAGCGCATCTCAGGCCATTGCCCTGCATGAACAGTCCATTTCTCTGAAAAACACCCTCCAGTTTCTTAATACAGTTTAGGAGAGTCTTGTCTCTCCAAGCAGCAGGTTCTAAGTGCCTTTTAGTCTGGGAGAAATCCTGATCTTTGAATTTGCTGTCAGCGCCAGTCTCAGGCCATTGCTCTGGACAGACATTTGCATTTTCTCCTGAAAAAACACACCCTCCAGTTTCTTAATAGCAGTTTGAGGAAGTCATTTTCTCAGAAGTAGCCTGGATTCTAGTGGTGGCATCTTAGTCTGGAGAAATCCTGATTCTTGAATTTAGTTTCAGACGCCAGTCTCAGGCCAGTGCCTGGAAAGAACATGCCATTTTGCTCTGAAAAACCCCACCCTCCCAGTTTCTTAATACAGTTTGAGGAAGCATTGTCTCATGCCAAGCCAGGTTCTATGGTGGCATCTTTAGTCTGGAGAAATCTGATCATTTGGAATTTTAGCTGTCAGAGCGCAGTCTCAGGCCCTTGCCTGGACACGAATTTGCCATTTTCCTCTGAAAAACATACACCCTCCCAGTTTCTTAATAGCAGTTTGAGAGTCATTGTCTCTCAAAAGCAGCCAGATTATATCTAGTGCATTTTAGTCTGGGAGAAATCCTGATCATTTGGAATTTTTTTTTTTTCCCCCCCCCCCCCCATTTTCTCTGAAAAAAACCACACCCTCCCAGTTTCTTAATAGCAGTTTGAGAGTTTGTCTCTCCAAAAGTAGCCGGATTCTATGTAGTGGCATTTTTAGTCTGGGAAATCCTGATCATTTGAGATTTTAACTCTCAGAGCGCCAGTCTCAGGCCATTCCTGGACAGGAATTTTGCCATTTGCTCTGAAAAAACCACACCCTCCCAGTTTCTTAAAGCAGTTTGGAGAAGTCATTGTCTCTCAAAAGCTAGCCAGGATTCTATGTAGTGGCATTTTAGTCTAGGAGAAATCCTGATCATTTCGAATTTTAAGTCTCAGGGCCGTCTCAGGCCCATTGCCCTAGACAGAAATTTCCATTTTGGCTCTGAAAAACCACACCCTCCAGTTTCTTAATAGCAGTTTGGAGAAGTCATTGTCTCTCAAAAGCAGCCAGGATTCTAGTAGTGGCATCTTTAGTCTAGGAGAAATCTGATCATTTCGATTTTATTCAGAGCACCGTCTCAGGCCCATTGCCGGACACAGGCATTTGCAATTTTCCTCTGAAAAACACACCCTCCCAGTTTCTTAATAGCAGTTTGGAGAGTCATTGTCTCTCAAAGCAGCCAGGATTCTATGTGTGGCATCTTTAGTCTAGGAGAAATCTTGATCATTTGGAATTTTGCTGTCAGCCCAGTCTCAGGCCCATGCCTGGACACGACATTTGCCATTTTCTCTGAAAAACCACCCTCCCAGTTTCTATGCATTTGGAGGAATCATGTCTCTCAAAGTAGCCAGGATTCTAGTGGTGGCTCTTAGTCTAGGAGAAATCTGATCATTTGAATTTTAGCTGTCAGGCCCAGTCTCAGGCCATGCCCTGGACACGACATTGCCATTTTGCTCTGAAAAAAACACCCTCCCAGTTTCTTAATAGCAGTTTGGAGAAGTCATTCTCCAAAGTGCCAGGTTCTAGTGGTGGCATCTTTAGTCTGGAGAAATCCTGATCATTTGAATTTTGCTGTCAGGCGCGTCTCAGGCCCATTGCCCTGGACAACATTTGCCATTTTGCTCTGAAAAAACACACCTCCCAGTTTCTTAATAGCAGTTTGGAGAAGTCATTGTCTCTCAAAAGAGCAGGATTCTATGTAGTGGCATTTTAGTCTGGAGAAATCTGATCATTTGAATTTTAGCTTCAGACGCCAGTCTCAGCCATTGCCTGGACCACAGGAACATTTGCCATTTTGGCTCTGAAAAACCACACCCTCCCAGTTTCTTAATGGCAGTTTGGAGAAGTCATTGTCTCTCCAAAAGCAGCCAGGATTATATCTAGTGCTTTTAGTCTGGGAGAAATCTTAGTCATTTTGGAATTTTAGCTGTCAGGCCATCCCAGTCTCAGGCCCCTTCTCAGGACCGGACATTTGCAATTTTCTCTGAAAAACCACACCCCCAGTTTCTTAATAGCAGTTTGGAGGAGTCATTGTCTCTCAAAAGTAGCCTGGATTCTAAGTGATGGCATCTTTAGTCTCTCAGGCCCATTGCCCTGGACACGCTGCCATTTTCTGCTGAAAAACAGCACCCTCCAGTTTCTTAATACATCTGGAGGAAGATGATCTCTCCAAAGTAGCCAGGATTCTCAGTGGTGCGTCATTAGTCTGGAGAATCCTGATCATTTGAATTTTAGCTTCAGCGCAGTCTCAGGCCATTGCCCTGGACACAACATTTGCCATTTTGGCTCTGAAAAAAACCACACCTCTGGTTTCTTAATAGCAGTTTTGGAAGTCATTGTCTCAAAGCAGCCAGGATTCTATGTAGTGGCATTTTAGTCTGGGAGAAATCCTGATCATTTGATTTTGCTGTCAGGCGCATCTCAGGCCCATTGCCCTGGACTGACCATTGCCATTTGGCTCTGAAAAAACCACACCCTCCCAGTTTCTTAGCAACAATTTGGAGAGTCATTGTCTCCAAAAGCAGCCAGGATTCTATGTGTGGCATTTTAGTCTGGAGAAATCTGATCATTTCGAATTTTAGCTGTCAGACGCCTCAGTCTCAGGCCCACTGCCGGGATCACGGACATTTGCAATTTCTCTCTGAAAAACCACCCTCCAGTTTCTTATAGCAGTTTGGAGGAAGTCATTGTCTCTCGAAACAGCCGGATTCTAAGTGTGGCATCTTTGTCTGGAGAAATCCTGATTCTTCGAATTTTGAGTTCAGAGCCTAGTCTAGGCAATGCCTGGACTAGAACATGTGCCATTTTCCTCTAAAAACCACACCTCCCAGTTTCTTAATACCAGTTTGGAGAGCATTTATTGCCAGTAGCCAGGATTCTAAGGGTGGCATCTTTAGTCTGGAGAAATCTGATCCATTTCGGAATTTTGTTGTCAGGACGCCCAGTCTCAGGCCATTTGCCTGGACACGACTGGCCATTTTCCTGCTGAAAACATGACACCTCAGTTTCTTAATACCATCTGAGGAAGATACAGTCTCTCCAGAAGTAGCCAGGATTCTAGTGGTGGCGTCATTAGTCTGGGAAATCTTGAGAAGTCATTTGAATTTTAGCTGTCAGGCGCGTCTCAGGCCCATTGCCTGGACACAACATTTGCCATTTTGGCTCTGAAAAAACCACACCCTCAGTTTCTTATAGCAGTTTGGAGGAGTCATTGTCTCTCAAAGCAGCCAGGATTCTATGTAGTGGCTTTTAGTCTGGGAGAAATCCTGATCATTTGAATTTTGCTTCAGCGCCAGTCTCAGGCCACTGCCGGGACACGGACATTTGCAATTTCTCTCTAAAACCACACCTCAGTTTCTTAATGGCAGTTGGAGAAGTCATTGTCTCTCAAGAGCCGGATTCTAGTGTGGCATCTTTAGTCTGGAAAATCTGATCATTTGAATTTCTTCGACCGTCTAGGCCATCCTGACAGAAATTGCCATTTTCTCTAAAACCACACCTCCCGTTTCTTAACAGTTTGAGGAAGTCATTGTCCTCAAAGGCCAGGTTCTAGGGTGGCATCTTTAGTCTGGAGAATCATCTTTGAATTTTGTGTCAGGCCCAGTCTCAGGCCCATTGCCTGGACACGACATGCATTTCTCTGAAAAACACACCCTCCAGTTTCTTAATACAGGAGGAAGTCAGTCTCTCAAGTAGCCGGATTCTAGTGGTGGCTCTTAGTCTGGAGAAATCTGATCATTAATTTTGCTTCAGAGCCGTCTCAGGCCATGCCGGACACGGACATTTGCATTTTCTCTCTGAAAAACACACCCTCCCAGTTTCTAATAGCAGTTTGGAGAAGTCATTGTCTCTCAAAAGAGCCAGGATTCTAGTGGTGGCATCTTTAGTCTGAGAAATCTTGATCATTTGATTTTGCTGTCAGGCCAGTCTCAGGCCCATTGCCTGGACACTGACATTTGCCATTTTCTCTGAAAAACAGACACCTCCCAGTTTCTTAATAGCAGTTTGGAGGAAGTCATGTCTCTCAAAGTAGCCAGGATTCTAGTGGTGGCATTTGAGTCTGGAGAAATCCTGATCATTTCGAATTTTAGCTTCAGCATGATCTCAGGCCCATTCCTGGACACTAACATTTGCCATTTTGGCTCTGAAAAACCACACCCTCCCAGTTTCTGTAGATTTGGAGGAAGTCATTGTCTCTCAAAAGTAGCCAGGACCTATGTAGTGGCATTTTAGTCTGGGAGAAATCAGTCATTTGAATTTTGCTGTCAGGCCCCGTCTCAGGCCCTTGCCTGGACACGACATTTGCCATTTCTCTGAAAAACCACACCTCCCAGTTTCTTAATGCAGTTTGGAGAGTCATGTCTCTCCAAAGAGCCAGGATTCTAGTGTGGCATTTAGTCTGGAGAAATCCTGATCATTTGAATTTTAGCTTCAGCGCCGTCTCAGGCCTTGCCTGACAGAACATTTGCCATTTGGCTCTGAGAAAACTACACCCTCCCGGTTTCAACTTAATAGCGGTTTGGAGAAGTCATTGTCTCTCAAAGCAGCCAGGATTCTATGTGTGGCATTTTAGTCTGGAGAAATCTGATCATTTGAATTTTAGCTTCAGCGCCAGTCTCAGGCCCATTCCCTGGACACTAGACATTTGCCATTTTGCTCTGAAAAACCACACCCTCCCAGTTTCTTAATAGCAGTTTGGAGAAGTCATTGTCTCTCCAAAGAGCCGGATTTAAGTGTGCATCTTTGTCTGGGAGAAATCCTGATCATTTGAATTTTAGCTGTCAGAGCAGTCTCAGGCCCATTGCCCTGGACACAACATTGCCATTTTCCTCTGAAAAACACACCCTCCCAGTTTCTTAATACCGTTGGAGAGATCATTCTCCAAAGTAGCCAGGATTCTAGTGGTGGCATTTAGTCTAGGAGAAATCCTGATCATTTGGAATTTTAGCTTCAGAGCAGTCTCAGGCCATTGCCCTGGACACTAACATTTGCCATTTTGGCTCTGAAAAACCACACCCTCCCAGTTTCTTAATAGCAGTTTGAGGAAGTCATTGTCTCTCAAAGAGCCAGGATTCTATGTAGTGGCTTTTTAGTCTGGGAGAAATCCTGATCATTTCGAATTTTAGCTTCAGGCGCCAGTCTCAGGCCCATTGCCTGGACACGAATTTGCATTTTCTCTTGAAAAACACACCCTCAGTTTCTTAATAGCAGTTTGAGGAAGTCATTGTCTCCAAAGAGCCTGGATTCAAGTGGCATCTTAGTCTGGGAGAAATCCTGATCATTTGAATTTTAGCTTCAGGCCCAGTCTCAGGCCATGCCCTGGACAGAACATTTGCCATTTTCTCTGAAAAACCACACCTCCCAGTTCTCTAATACCAGTTTGGAGGAAGACATTTTTATATGCCATCATAGCCAAGGTTCTAAGGTGGCATCTTTAGTCTGGGAGAAATCCTGATCCTTTTGGAATTTTAGTTGTCAGACGCCCAGTTTCAGGCCCGTTGCCCTGGACACGAACGTAGGCCATTTTCCTGCTGAAAACATGACACCCTACCAGTTTCTTAATACCATCTAGGAGGAAGATACAGTTACAGTCTCTCCAGAAGTAGCCAGGATTCTCAGTGGTGGCGTCATTAGTCTAGGAGAAATCCTGATCATTTGAATTTTAGCTGTCAGGCCCAGTCTCAGGCCCATTGCCCTGGACACGGAACATTTGCCATTTTGGCTCTGAAAAAACCACACCCTCCCAGTTTCTTAATAGCAGTTTGGAGGAAGTCATTGTCTCTCCAAAAGTAGCCAGGATTCTATGTAGTGGCATTTTTAGTCTAGGAGAAATCCTGATCATTTGAATTTTAGCTCTCAGAGGCGCCAGTCTCAGGCCCATTGCCCTGGACAGGAACATTTGCCATTTTGGCTCTGAAAAACCACACCCTCCCAGTTTCTTAATAGCAGTTTGGAGGAAGTCATTGTCTCTCCAAAAGTAGCCAGGATTCTATGTAGTGGCATTTTTAGTCTGGGAGAAATCCTGATCATTTCGGAATTTTAGCTCTCAGACGCGCAGTCTCAGGCCCATTTGCCCTGGACAGGAACATTTGCCATTTTGGCTCTGAAAAAACCACACCCTCCCAGTTTCTTAATAGCAGTTTGGAGGAAGTCATTGTCTCTCCAAAAGCAGCCAGGATTCTATGTAGTGGCATCTTTAGTCTAGGAGAAATCTTGATCATTTCGAATTTTAGCTGTCAGACGCCCAGTCTCAGGCCCATTGCCCTGGACACGAACATTTGCCATTAAGTAGCCTGGATTCTAAGTGGTGGCATCTTTAGTCTAGGAGAAATCTTGATCATTTCGGAATTTTAGCTGTCAGACGCCCAGTCTCAGGCCCATTGCCCTGGACACGAACATTTGCCATTTTGGCTCTGAAAAAAACCACACCCTCCCAGTTTCTTAATACCAGTTTGGAGGAAGTCATTGTCTCTCCAAAAGTAGCCAGGATTCTATGTAGTGGCATTTTTAGTCTGGGAGAAATCCTGATCATTTCGGAATTTTAGCTCTCAGAAGCGCAGTCTCAGGCCCATTGCCCTGGACAGGAACATTTGCCATTTTGGCTCTGAAAAAAACCACACCCTCCCAGTTTCTTAATAGCAGTTTGGAGAAGTCATTGTCTCTCCAAAAGCAGCCAGGATTTTTTGTAGTGGCATTTTTAGTCTGGGAGAAATCCTGATCATTTCGGAATTTTAGCTGTCAGACGCCCAGTCTCAGGCCCATTGCCCTGGACACAAACATTTGCCATTTTCTCTCTGAAAAAACAACACCCTCCCAGTTTCTTAATAGCAGTTTGGAGGAAGTCATTGTCTCTCCAAAAATAGCCTGGATTATAAGTGGTGGCATCTTTAGTCTAGGAGAAATCTTGATCATTTCGGAATTTTAGCTGTCAGACGCCCAGTCTCAGGCCCATTGCCCTGGACAAGAATATTTGCCATTTTGGCTCTGAAAAAACCACACCTCCCAGTTTTTTAATAGCAGTTTGGAGGAAGTCATTGTCTCTCCAAAAGTAGGCAGGATTAAATGTAGTGGCATTTTTAGTCTGGGAGAAATCCTGATCATTTCGGAATTTTGACTTTAGAGGCGCCCGTCTCAGGCCCATTGCCCTAGACAGGAATATTTGCCATTTTGGCTCTGAAAAAAACAACACCCTCCCAGTTTCTTAATAGCAGTTTGGAGGAAGTCATTGTCTCTCCAAAAGCAGCCAGGATTTTATGTAGTGGCATTTTTAGTCTGGGAGAAATCCTGATCATTTCGAATTTTAGCTGTCAGACGCCCAGTCTCAGGCCCACTGCCCAGGACACGGACATTTGCAATTTTCTCTCTGAAAAAACCACACCCTCCCAGTTTCTTAATAGCAGTTTGGAGGAAGTCATTGTCTCTCCAAAAGCAGCCAGGATTCTATGTAGTGGCATCTTTAGTGTAGGAGAAATCTTAATCATTTCGAATTTTAGCTGTCAGATGCCCAGTCTCAGGCCCACTGCCCGGGACACGGACATTTGCAATTTTCTCTCTGAAAAAAACACACCCTCCCAGTTTCTTAATAGCAGTTTGGAGGAAGTCATTGTCTCTCTCAGAAGTAGCCTGGATTGTAAGTGGTGGCAACTTTAGTCTAGGAGAAATCTTGATCATTTCGAATTTTAGCTGTCAGACGCCCAGTCTCAGGCCCATTGCCCTGGACACGGACATTTGCCATTTTGGCTCTGAAAAAACCACTCCCTCCCAGTTTTTTAATAGCAGTTTGGAGGAAGTCATTGTCTCTCCAAAAGCAGCCAGGATTCTCTTAGTCTAGGAGAAATCTTGATCATTTCGGAATTTTAGCTGTCAGACGCCCAGTCTCAGGCCCACTGCCCGGGACACGGACATTTGCCATTTTCTCTCTGAAAAAACCACACCCTCCCAGTTTCTTAATAGCAGTTTGGAGGAAGTCATTGTCTCTCCAAAAGCAGCCAGGATTCTATGTGTGGTGGCATCTTTAGTCTAGGAGAAATCTTGATCATTTCGGAATTTTAGCTGTCAGACGCCCAGTCTCAGGCCCATTGCCCTGGACACTAACATTAGGCCATTTTCCTGCTGAAAAACATGACACCCTCCCAGTTTCTTAATACCATCTTGGAGGAAGATACAGTCTCTCCAGAAGTAGCCAGGATTCTCAGTGGTGGCGTCATTAGTCTAGGAGAAATCCTGATCATTTCGGAATTTTAGCTGTCAGACGCCCAGTCTCAGGCCCATTGCCCTGGACACTAACATTTGCCATTTTGGCTCTGAAAAAAACCACACCCTCCCAGTTTCTTAATAGCAGTTTGGAGGAAGTCATTGTCTCTCCAAAAGTAGCCAGGATTCTATGTAGTGGCATTTTTAGTCTGGGAGAAATCCTGATCATTTCGGAATTTTAGCTGTCAGACGCCCAGTCTCAGGCCCATTGCCCTGGACACGAACATTTGCCATTTTGGCTCTGAAAAAAACCACACCCTCCCAGTTTCTTAATAGCAGTTTGGAGGAAGTCATTGTCTCTCCAAAAGCAGCCAGGATTCTATGTAGTGGCATTTTTAGTCTGGGAGAAATCCTGATCATTTCGGAATTTTAGCTGTCAGACGCCCAGTCTCAGGCCCATTGCCCTGGACACGAACATTTGCCATTTTGGCTCTGAAAAAACCACACCCTCCCAGTTTCTTAATAGCAGTTTGGAGGAAGTCATTGTCTCTCCAAAAGCAGCCAGGATTCTCAGTGGTGGCATTTTTAGTCTAGGAGAAATCCTGATCATTTCGAATTTTAGCTGTCAGACGCCCAGTCTCAGGCCCATTGCCCTGGACACGAACATTTGCCATTTTGGCTCTGAAAAACCACACCCTCCCAGTTTCTTAATAGCAGTTTGGAGGAAGTCATTGTCTCCAAAAGCAGCCAGGATTCTATGTAGTGGCATTTTTAGTCTAGGAGAAATCTTGATCATTTCGGAATTTTAGCTGTCAGACGCCCAGTCTCAGGCCCACTGCCCTGGACACGGACATTTGCAATTTTCTCTCTGAAAAAACCACACCCTCCCAGTTTCTTAATAGCAGTTTGGAGGAAGTCATTGTCTCTCCAAAAGTAGCCTGGATTCTATGTGGTGGCATCTTTAGTCTAGGAGAAATCTTGATCATTTCGGAATTTTAGCTGTCAGACGCCCAGTCTCAGGCCCACTGCCCTGGACACGGACATTTGCCATTTTCTCTCTGAAAAAAACCACACCCTCCCAGTTTCTTAATAGCAGTTTGGAGGAAGTCATTGTCTCTCGAGAAGTAGCCTGGATTGTAAGTGGTGGCATCTTTAGTCTAGGAGAAATCTTGATCATTTCGGAATTTTAGCTGTCAGACGCCCAGTCTCAGGCCCATTGCCCTGGACACTAACGTAGGCCATTTTCCTGCTGAAAAACATGACACCCTCCCAGTTTCTTAATACCATCTAGGAGGAAGATACAGTCTCTCCAGAAGTAGCCAGGATTCTCAGTGGTGGCGTCATTAGTCTAGGAGAAATCCTGATCATTTCGGAATTTTAGCTGTCAGACGCCCAGTCTCAGGCCCATTGCCCTGGACACTAACATTTGCCATTTTGGCTCTGAAAAAAACCACACCCTCCCAGTTTCTTAATAGCAGTTTGGAGGAAGTCATTGTCTCTCCAAAAGCAGCCAGGATTCTATGTAGTGGCATCTTTAGTCTAGGAGAAATCTTGATCATTTCGGAATTTTAGCTGTCAGACGCCCAGTCTCAGGCCCACTGCCGGGACACGGACATTTGCAATTTTCTCTCTGAAAAAACCACACCCTCCCAGTTTCTTAATAGCAGTTTGGAGGAAGTCATTGTCTCTCAGAAGTAGCCTGGATTGTAAGTGGTGGCATCTTTAGTCTAGGAGAAATCTTGATCATTTCGGAATTTTAGCTGTCAGACGCCCAGTCTCAGGCCCATTGCCCTGGACACTAACGTAGGCCATTTTCCTGCTGAAAAACATGACACCCTCCCAGTTTCTTAATACCATCTAGGAGGAAGATACAGTCTCTCCAGAAGTAGCCAGGATTCTCAGTGGTGGCGTCATTAGTCTAGGAGAAATCCTGATCATTTCGGAATTTTAGCTGTCAGACGCCCAGTCTCAGGCCCATTGCCCTGGACACTAACATTTGCCATTTTGGCTCTGAAAAAAACCACACCCTCCCAGTTTCTTAATAGCAGTTTGGAGGAAGTCATTGTCTCTCCAAAAGTAGCCAGGATTCTATGTAGTGGCATTTTTAGTCTGGGAGAAATCCTGATCATTTCGGAATTTTAGCTCTCAGAGACGCCCAGTCTCAGGCCCATTGCCCTGGACACGAACATTTGCCATTTTGGCTCTGAAAAAAACCACACCCTCCCAGTTTCTTAATAGCAGTTTGGAGGAAGTCATTGTCTCTCCAAAAGCAGCCAGGATTCTATGTAGTGGGCATTTTAGTCTGGGAGAAATCCTGATCATTTCGGAATTTTAGCTGTCAGACGCCCAGTCTCAGGCCCATTGCCCTGGACACTAACATTTGCCATTTTGGCTCTGAAAAAAACCACACCCTCCCAGTTTCTTAATAGCAGTTTGGAGGAAGTCATTGTCTCTCCAAAAGTAGCCAGGATTCTATGTAGTGGCATTTTAGTCTGGGAGAAATCCTGATCATTTCGGAATTTTAGCTGTCAGAGCCCAGTCTCAGGCCCATTGCCCTGGACAGGAACATTTGCCATTTTGGCTCTGAAAAAAACCACACCCTCCCAGTTTCTTAATAGCAGTTTGGAGGAAGTCATTGTCTCTCCAAAAGCAGCCAGGATTCTATGTAGTGGCATTTTTAGTCTGGGAGAAATCCTGATCATTTCGGAATTTTAGCTGTCAGAGGCCCAGTCTCAGGCCCATTGCCCTGGACAGGAACATTTGCCATTTTGGCTCTGAAAAAAACCACACCCTCCCAGTTTCTTAATAGCAGTTTGGAGGAAGTCATTGTCTCTCCAAAAGCAGCCAGGATTCTATGTAGTGGCATCTTTAGTCTAGGAGAAATCTTGATCATTTCGGAATTTTAGCTGTCAGACGCCCAGTCTCAGGCCCACTGCCCGGGACACGGACATTTGCAATTTTCTCTCTGAAAAAACCACACCCTCCCAGTTTCTTAATAGCAGTTTGGAGGAAGTCATTGTCTCTCCAAAAGTAGCCAGGATTCTATGTGGTGGCATCTTTAGTCTAGGAGAAATCTTGATCATTTCGGAATTTTAGCTGTCAGACGCCCAGTCTCAGGCCCATTGCCCTGGACACTAACGTAGGCCATTTTCCTGCTGAAAAACATGACACCCTCCCAGTTTCTTAATACCATCTAGGAGGAAGATACAGTCTCTCCAGAAGTAGCCAGGATTCTCAGTGGTGGCGTCATTAGTCTAGGAGAAATCCTGATCATTTCGGAATTTTAGCTGTCAGACGCCCAGTCTCAGGCCCATTGCCCTGGACACTAACATTTGCCATTTTGGCTCTGAAAAAAACCACACCCTCCCAGTTTCTTAATAGCAGTTTGGAGGAAGTCATTGTCTCTCCAAAAGTAGCCAGGATTCTATGTAGTGGCATTTTTAGTCTGGGAGAAATCCTGATCATTTCGGAATTTTAGCTGTCAGACGCCCAGTCTCAGGCCCATTGCCCTGGACAGGAACATTTGCCATTTTGGCTCTGAAAAAACCACACCCTCCCAGTTTCTTAATAGCAGTTTGGAGGAAGTCATTGTCTCTCCAAAAGTAGCCAGGATTCTATGTAGTGGCATTTTTAGTCTGGGAGAAATCCTGATCATTTCGAATTTTAGCTGTCAGAGGCGCCAGTCTCAGGCCCATTGCCCTGGACAGGAACATTTGCCATTTTGGCTCTGAAAAAAACCACACCCTCCCAGTTTCTTAATAGCAGTTTGGAGGAAGTCATTGTCTCTCCAAAAGCAGCCAGGATTCTATGTAGTGGCATTTTTAGTCTGGGAGAAATCCTGATCATTTCGGAATTTTAGCTGTCAGACGCCCAGTCTCAGGCCCACTGCCCGGGACACGGACATTTGCAATTTTCTCTCTGAAAAAACCACACCCTCCCAGTTTCTTAATAGCAGTTTGGAGGAAGTCATTGTCTCTCCAAAAGTAGCCTGGATTCTAAGTGGTGGCATCTTTAGTCTGGGAGAAATCCTGATCATTTCGGAATTTGAGCTTTCAGACGCCCAGTCTCAGGCCCAAAGCCCTGGATAAGAACATTTGCCATTTTCCCTCTGAAAAAAACCACACCCTCCCAGTTTCTTAATACCAGTTTGGAGGAAGACATTTTATATGCCATCGTAGCCAAGGTTCTAAGTGGTGGCATCTTTAGTCTGGGAGAAATCCTGATCCTTTTGGAATTTTAGCTGTCAGACGCCCAGTCTCAGGCCCATTGCCCTGGACACTAACGTAGGCCATTTTCCTGCTGAAAAACATGACACCCTCCCAGTTTCTTAATACCATCTAGGAGGAAGATACAGTCTCTCCAGAAGTAGCCAGGATTCTCAGTGGTGGCGTCATTAGTCTAGGAGAAATCCTGATCATTTCGGAATTTTAGCTGTCAGACGCCCAGTCTCAGGCCCATTGCCCTGGACACTAACATTTGCCATTTTGGCTCTGAAAAAAACCACACCCTCCCAGTTTCTTAATAGCAGTTTGGAGGAAGTCATTGTCTCTCCAAAAGTAGCCAGGATTCTATGTAGTGGCATTTTTAGTCTGGGAGAAATCCTGATCATTTTGGAATTTTAGCTGTCAGACGCCCAGTCTCAGGCCCATTGCCCTGGACAGGAACATTTGCCATTTTGGCTCTGAAAAAAACCACACCCTCCCAGTTTCTTAATAGCAGTTTGGAGGAAGTCATTGTCTCTCCAAAAGTAGCCAGGATTCTATGTAGTGGCATTTTTAGTCTGGGAGAAATCCTGATCATTTCGGAATTTTAGCTGTCAGACGCCCAGTCTCAGGCCCATTGCCCTGGACACGAACATTTGCCATTTTGGCTCTGAAAAAACCACACCCTCCCAGTTTCTTAATAGCAGTTTGGAGGAAGTCATTGTCTCTCCAAAAGTAGCCAGGATTCTATGTAGTGGCATTTTTAGTCTGGGAGAAATCCTGATCATTTCGGAATTTTAGCTGTCAGAGGCGCCAGTCTCAGGCCCATTGCCCTGGACAGGAACATTTGCCATTTTGGCTCTGAAAAAAACCACACCCTCCCAGTTTCTTAATAGCAGTTTGGAGGAAGTCATTGTCTCTCCAAAAGCAGCCAGGATTCTATGTAGTGGCATTTTTAGTCTGGGAGAAATCCTGATCATTTCGGAATTTTAGCTGTCAGACGCCCAGTCTCAGGCCCACTGCCCGGGACACGGACATTTGCAATTTTCTCTCTGAAAAAACCACACCCTCCCAGTTTCTTAATAGCAGTTTGGAGGAAGTCATTGTCTCTTTAGTCTGGG
>JAREIS010001785.1:0-11718 GCA_030060385.1 Muscicapa striata striata
AGCCTGGTCTCGGCCGCCGGAGAGGGTAGACCTGTTCACCCGGCGCCGAGGGCCCGAGCCCTCCCGCCGGCGCAGGCGGATCGCCGCCGGCGGCCGGCCGGCGGGTGACTGGTCTCGGCGCCGCCCCGGAGAAGGTAGACCTGTTCACCCGCGCGAGGCGCTGCAGCGCCCTCCGCGCGGCAGGCGGATCGCCCGGCGGCTGCGCCCGGCCGGGTAGACCTGGTCTCGGCCGCCGGAGAAAGGGGTGGAGCCTGTTCACCCGGCGCCGAGGCGCGCTGCGCGCCTCCCGCCGGCGGCGGCGGATGCCCCGGCCGGCCGGCCCCGAGCCAGGTAGACCTGGTCTCCGGCGCCGCCCGGAGAAGGTAGACCTGTTCACCCGGCGCCGAGGCGCTGCAGCGCCCTCCCGCCGGCGGCAGGCGGATGCCGCCGGCGGCCCCGGGCGGAGTGGGCCTGCTCTCCGGCGCGCCGGAAAAGGTTGACCTGTTCAGCCCGGCGCCGGGGCTGCAGCGCCCTCCGCCAGCGGCAGGCGGATGCCGCCGGCCGGCCGGCCCGGAGCCGGGTGACCTGGTCTCCGGCGCGCCCGAGAAGGTAGACCTGTTCACCCGGCGCCGAGGCGCTGCAGCGCCCTCGCCGGCGGCAGGCGGATGCCGGCCGGGCCGGCCGGGACCTGGTCCCGGCCGGGTAGACCTGTTCCCCGGCGGGGCTGCGCCTCGCCGGCAGAGAGGGCAGGCCGGGCACCTGTTCACCCGGGCGCCGAGGCAGCTGCAACCTCCCCGCGGCGGCAGGCGGATGCCGCCGGCGGCGGCGGCCCAGGCCAGGTGGGCCTGGTCTCCGGCCGCCCGGAGAGGGTAGACCTGTTCACCCGGCGCCGAGGACGCATGCAGCGCCCTCCCCCGCGCGGCAGGCGGATGCGCCGGCCGGCGGCGGCCCCCGGCGCAGGCGGATCGCCGGCGGCCGGCCGGCCGCGGTAGCCTGGTCTCGGCGGCCGCCGGAGAGGTAACCTGTTCACCCGGCGCCGAGGCCTGCAGCGCCTCCCGCCGGCGGCAGGCGGATGCCCGGCCGGCGGCCCGGGCCGGTAGACCTGGTCTCGGCCGCCCGAGAGGTAGACCTGTTCCGGCGCGAGGGCTGGCGCCTCCCGCGCGGCAGGGGATGCCGCCAGCCGGCGGCGCCGCCGGACCTGTTCACCGCGGGGCTGCGCCTCCGCGGCGGCGATGCGCGGCGCGGCCGGCGGTGACTGTCTCGCCGCGAGAGTACCTGTTCACCGGCGGGCTGCAGGCCTCCGCGCGGCAGGCGGATGGCGGCGGCGCCCCGGCAGTGCTGGTCTCGGCGGCCGGGAAGGTGCCTGTTCACCGGCGCGGGCTGCAGCGCTCCGCCGGATCCCGGCGGCGGCAGGCGGTCTGCGCCGGTGCCTGTCCGGCGCGAGCGCTCAGGCCTCCGCCGAGGCGTCGCCGCGCGCGCCGCGGTGCGTCTCCGCGCCGAAGGAGCCTGTTCCCGGCGCCGAGGCGCTCAGCGCCCCCGCGCGGCGGCGGATCGCCGGCCGGCGGCCCGGCGGGTAGACCTGGTCTCGGCGCCGGAGAGGTGACCTGTTCACCCGGCGCCGAGGCGCTGCGCCCTCCCGCGGCGCATCCGCGCGGCCGGCCGGCGGTAGACCTGGTTCGGCGCCGGGAAGAACCTTTCACCCGCGAGCGCTCGGCCTCCGCCGGCGGCGCCGCCGGCCGAGCGTCCTGTCCGGCGCCGGGAACCTTTCCCGGCGCGGCTGCAGCCCTCCCGGCGGAGGCGGATCGCGGCGCGCGGCAGTGCCTGTCTCGCCCGGAGTACCGTCCGCGCGCGAGGCCTCCGCGCGCCGCGGCGCGCCGCCTGGTCTCGGCGGCCGCCTGAGGGGAGACCTGTTCACCGGCGCCGAGGCCTGCAGCGCCCTCCCGCGGCAGGCGGATGCCGCCAGCCGCGGCGCCGGCAGTACCTGGTCTCGGCCGCCCGGAGGTAGACCTGTTCACCCGGCGCGGGCGCTCAGCGCCCCCCCGGCGGCGGCAGCGGCCGCGGGCCGGTGGCCGGCCGGCCCCGGGAGGTAGACCTGTTCACCGGCGCCGGGGCGCAGCGCCCCCCGCGCGCGGCGGATGCGCGCGGCCGCGCGGGGGTGCTGGTCTCGCGGCCGAGGTAGACCTGTTCACCCGGCGCGAGGCGCTGGCGCCTCCCGCGCGGCCGAGCGCGCCGGCCGCGGGCCTGGTCTCGGCCGCCGGGGTGACCTTTCCCCGCGCGAGGCGCTGCAGGCCCTCCCGGCGGCGGATGCCGCCGGCCGCCGGCGGTACTGTCTCCGGCGCGCCCAGAAGGTAACCTGTTCACCCGGCCGAGCGCTGCAGCCCTCCCCGGCGGCGGATCGCGGCGGCGCGGCCGGCGGTGCCTGTCTGGCCCGGAGAGGACCTGTTCACCCGGCGCAGGCGCTCGCCTCCGCGCGCAGGCGGATGCGCCGGCCGGCGGCCCGGCGGTAGACCTGGTCTCGGCGCCCGAGAGGTACCTGTTCACCGCGCGGGGCGCTGCAGCGCCCTCCGCCGGCGCATGCCGCCGGCGGCGCCGGCGGACCTGTCTCGGCCCGGGTAGACCTGTTCCGGCCGGCCGCCGCCCCGCGGCAGGATGCCGCCCGGCGGCCGGCCGCCGGGCCGTTCCCGGCGCGGCTGCGCCCTCCGCGGATCCGCGCGGCGGCCCGTACTGTCGGCCGCCGAGGAGCTGTCCCGGCCTCGCCCGCGCAGGCGGATGCCGCCGGCCGGCCGGCCGGCCGGCAGGTAGACCTGTGTCTCGGCTCGCCGCCAGGGAGTGAGCCACCCTGTTCCCGGCGCCGAGAGGCCTGCGGCGCCCTCCCCCCCGGCGGCAGGCGGATGCCGCCGGCGGCCGGCCCGGGCCGGTGACCTGGTCTCCGCGCCGCCGGAGGTGCCTGTTCACCCGGCGCGAGGGCTCGCGCCTCCCCCGGCGGGCGGGCGCGCGGCGGCCGGCCGGGCAGGGCCTGTCCCAGGGCCCCCGGGGGCCGTACCCGGCGCCGAGGGCGCAGGCCCCCCGCCGGCCGCGGATGACGCGCCGCGGCCGGCGTGCCTGGTCCCGCGGCCCGAGGTAGACCTGTTCCCCGCGCGAGGCCTGCGCCTCCCGCGGCAGGCGGATCCGCCGCGGCGCGGCCGGCGGTGCTGGCTCGGCGCCGGAAAGTACCTGTTCACCGCGCAGGTACCTCCCGAGGGATGCCGCGCGCGCGGGAGCCCGAGTCCGGCGCTCCCAGGCGGGTGCCGCCGGCGGCGGCCCGGCGGGTAGACCTGTCTCCGGGCCGCCCGGAGAAGGGTAGACCTGTTCACCCCGGCGCCGGGCGCTGCAGCGCCCTCCCGCGGCGGCAGGCGGATCGCGCGGCCGGCGGCCGGCCGGGCGGGAGCCTGGTCTCCGGCCGCCCGAGAAGGGTGACCTGTTCACCCGGCGCCGGGCGCTGCAGCGCCCTCCCGCGGCGGCAGGCGAGCGCCGGCCGGCCGGCCCGGGCAGGTAGACCTGGTCTCGGGCGCCCGAGCAGGTAGACCTGTTCACCCCGCGCCCGGGCGCTCACCCTCCCCGTCCGCTGGCCAGGGGATGTCCCGCCCGAGCCGCGCGCCCCCGGCGAGTGGCCTGGTCCGGCGCGCCCGGGGGAGTAGACCTGTTCACCCGGCGCGGGGGCTGCAGCGCCCTCCCGCGGCGCAGGCGGATGCCGCGGCCGGCCGGCCCGGGCGGGTAGACCTGGTCTCCGGCGCCCTGGAGAGGTGACCTGTTCACCGCGCGAGGCAGCTGCAGCCCTCCCGCCCGGCAGGCGGATGCGCCGGCCGGCTGGCGCCCGGGCAGGTGGCCTGGTCTCGGCGCGCCCTGGAGAAGGTAGACCTGTTCACCCGCGCGGGGCTGCAGCGCCCTCCCGCGGCAGGCGGATCCGCCGCGGCGGCGCCCGGGCCGGGTGCTGGTCTCGGCGCGCCCGAGAGGGGTAGACCTGTTCACCCGGCGCCGAGGGCGCTGCAGCGCCCTCCCCTGCGGCGGCGGGGATGCCGCCGGCCTGCGGCCCGGCGGGTAGACCTGGTCCGGCCGCCCGGAGAAGGGTAGACCTGTTCACCCGGCGCGAGGGCGCGCCCTCCCGCCGGCAGGCGGATGCCGCCGGCCGCCGGCCAGGAGTAGACCTGGTCTCCGGCCGCCCGGAGAAGGTAGACCTGTTCACCCGGCGCCGAGGCGCTGCAGCCCTCCCGCGGCAGCAGGCGGATGCCCGCCCGGCGGCCCGCGCCTGCAGGCCCAGGTAGACCTGGTCTCGCGGCGAGCCCGGGCAGGAGTAGACCTGTTCACCCGGCCGGGCGCTCGGCCCTCCCCGCCGGCAGGCGGATGCCGCGGCCGGCGGCCCGGCGGTAGACCTGGTCTCGGCGGCCGCCCGGAGAAGGTAGACCTGTTCACCGGCGCCGAGGCGCTGCAGCCCCTCCGCCGGCAGGCGGATGCCGCCGCGGCGGCCGGCCCGGCCAGGGTAGACCTGTCTCGGCGCGCCGAGCGGGTGACCTGTTCACCCGGCGCCGAGGGCTCGCGCCCTCGCCCGCCGGACGAGCGATCGCCGCCCGCAGCCGGCGCGAGCGGGCCGCTCTGGTCTCCGCGCCGCCCGGAGGGTACCTGTTCCCCGGCGCCGGGCGCTGCGCGCCCCTCGCCACGCCCGGCAGCAGCGTGCGAGTACCGGCTCGGCCGCCCGGAGAAGGGTAGACTTGTTCACCCGGCGCGAGGCGGCTGGCGCCCTCCCGCCCGGCGGCAGGCGGATGCCGCCCGGCCGGCGGCCGGCCCAGGAGGTAGACCTGGTCTCGGCGGCGCCCGGAGAGGTGAGACCTGTTCACCCGGCGCCGAGGGCGCTGCGCGCCCTCCCGCCGGCGGCAGGCGGATGCCGGCCGCGGCGCCCCGAGCCGGGTAGACCTGGTCTCCGGCGCCGCCGAGAGTAGACCTGTTCACCCGGCGCCGAGGCGCTGCAGCGCCCTCCGCGGCGCAGGCGAGCCGGCAGGCCGCCGCCCGGAGCAGGTAGACCTGGTCTCCGGCGCGCCCGAGAAGGTAGACCTGTTCACCCGGCGCCGAGGGCTGAGCGCCCTCCGCGGCGGCAGGCGGATGCCGCCGCGCGGCCGGCCCGGCCGGTGACCTGGTCTCCGGCCGCCCGGGAAGGTAGACTTGTTCACCCGGCGCCGGGCGCTGCGCGCCTCCCGCCGGCGGGCGGATCCCGCAGCCGGCGGCCGGGCCGGGTAGACTGGTCTCCGGCCGCCCGGAGAAGGGTGACCTGTCCCGGCGCCGAGGCTGCAGCGCCTCCCGCGGCGGGGATGCCGCCGCCGCGGCCCCGGCGGTAGACCTGTCTCCGGCGCCCGAGGGAGACCTGTTCACCCGGCGCCGAGGGCTGCGCGCTCCCGCCGGGGCGGATGCCGCCGCGGCCGGCCAGGCGGCCTGGTCTCCGGCCGCGGAAGGAGCCTGTCACCGGCGGGGCGCTCGCGCCCTCCGCGGCGCGGACCCGGCGCGCCGCGGCCGCTCGGCCCGGGTACCTGTTCCCGCGAGCGCGGTCCGATCGCGCGGACCGCCCCGCGAGGCTGCGCCCGCGGGTGCCCGCGCGCGGTGACGCTCGGCCCGGTGCCGGCATGATGCCCCGGGGGGGGTAGGCCTGGTCTCCGGCCGCCGGAGAAGGGTGACCTGTTCACCCGGCGCGGGCGCTGCGCGCCTCCCGCCGCGGCAGGCGGATGCCGCCGGCCGGCACCCGGGCAGGTGGCCTGGTCTCCGCGCCCCTGGAGGGTAGACCTGTTCACCCGGCGCCGGGCGCTGCAGCGCCCTCGCCGGCGGCGGCGGATCGCCGCCGGCGGCGGCCCGGCGGGAGCCTGGTCTCGGCGGCCGCCCGGAGAGTAGACCTGTTCACCCGGCGCCGAGGGCGCTGCAGGCCCTCCCGCGGCGGCAGGCGGATCCGCCCGGCGGCCGGCCGGCGGGTAGACCTGGTCTCGGCGCGCCGGAGAGGTAGACCTGTTCACCCGGCGCCGAGGCCTGCAGCGCCTCCCGCGGCAGGCGGATCCGCCCGGCCGCGCCCAGCGGTGGCCTGTCTCGGCCGCCGGAGAGGACCTTCACCCGGCGCCGAGGCGGCGCGCCTCCCGGCGCAGGCGGTGCGCCGCGCCCGGCCCGCGAGGGTAGACCTGGTCTCGGCCGCCCGGAGAAGGTAGACCTGTTCACCCGGCGCCGAGCGCCCGCGAGGCGCCCGCCCGCGGCGGGACCGGCCGCGGCCGGATGCCTGCACCCGGGCCTGCGGCCAGCCCCGCGGCGGCGGAGCCGGCCGCCGCGCGCCGGCCGGCCGGGTGACCTGTCACCCGGCGCCGGGCGCTGCGCTCGCGCGGATGGCGCGGCGCCGCGTGGGTTCGGCGCCGAAAGGAACCTGTTCCCGGGGCTGCAGCCCCCCCGCCGGCGGAGCGCGCGCCCGGGACCTGTCTGGGCGGAGTGCTGTTCCCGGCGCGAGGGCTGCGGCCCCGGCGGCAGGGGATGCGCCGGCGGCCGCCCGGCCGGTGACCTGTCTCGCGCCGGAGGAGCCTTTACCGCGCGGGCTGCGGCCTCCCGGCGGCGGCGATGCCGGCGGCGGCGCCCGCGGAGCCTGGTCTCGCGGCCGCCCGAGAGTAGACTGTTCCCGCCGAGGCCTGGCGCCTCCGCGGCGGTCCCGCGCGCGGCGCCGGCAGAGACGCTCGTCGCTGTCCCCGCGGGCGCTGCAGGCCTCCCGCCGGCGCGGGGCGCGCCGGCCCGGCCGGGAGGACTGTCCCGGCGGCCGCCGGCGAGGTGACTGCCGCCCGGCGCCGAGGTGCCTGCGCGCCCGGCCGGGCGGGGATGCCCCGCGGCGCGGCCCAGGGTGACCTGGTCCGGCGCCGGGAGGGCCTGTTCACCCCGGCGCCGAGGCGCTGCAGCGCCTCCGCGGCGGCAGGCGGATCGCCGCCGGCCGGCCGCCCGGGCCGGTAGACCTGGTCTCGGCGGCGCCCGGAGAAGGGTAGACCTGTTCACCCGGGCCGGCGCCGCGCCTCCGCCGGCGCAGCGGATGCCGCGCGGCGCGGCCGGGCCGGTAGACCTGGTCTCCGCCGCCCGGAGGGTGAACCTGTTCACCCGCGCGAGGCCGCTGCGGCCTCCGCGCCGGCGGAGCGCGGCGGCCGCCGGGCGGGTAGACCGTCCCGGCGCCGAGGGAGCTCAGCCCGCCGGCCCCGCGGCAGGCGGATGCCGCCGCCGGCGGCGCCGAGCCGGGTAGCTCTCGGCGCCGAGAGGTAGACCTGTTCACCCGCGGGCGCTGCGCGCCCCGCCGGCGGGATCCGCGCCGGCGCCGGCCGGAGACCTGGTCTCGCGGCCGCCGGGGGGTAGCCTGTTCACCGGCGGGGCTGCCCTCCCGCGGCAGGCGGATCGCCGCCGGCCGCCGGCCCGAGCCGGAGCCGGCCCGGGGCCGCCGGGGGTGACCTGTTCACCGGCGAGGGCGCGCCCTCCGGCGGCGGGATGCGCGCCGGGCGGTAGCCTGCTCCGCCGAGAGTACGTCACCGGCGCGGCGCCCCGCGGCGGATGCCGGCGGCGCCGCGGAGCCTGCTCGGCCGCGGGGTAGGCTCGCGCAGCGCCGCGCCGTGGCCGGGACTGTCGCCGGCCGGCCGGCGGCCGGCCGGGGCGGGGCGGTCGGCGCCCGGAGTACGTCCGGCGAGGGTGCCTGTTCACCCGCGCCGAGGCGCGCGCCTCCGCCGGCGGGCGGATGCCGCGCCGCGGCCCCGGCCGGTAGCCTGGTCTCCGGCCGCCCGGAGAAGGGTAGACCTGTTCACCGGCGCGAGGCGCTGCGCGCCTCCGCGGCGCGGCGGATGCCGCCGGCGGCGGCCCGGGCCGGGTAGACCTGGTCTCCGGCCGCCGGAAGGTGAACCTGTTCACCCGCGCCGGGCGCTGGCGCCTCCGGCGGCAGGGATCGCGCCGGCGGCCGGCCCGGGCCGGAGCCTGGTCTCGGCGCGCCGAGAGGGTAACCTGTTCACCCGGCGCCGAGGGCCGCAGGCCCCCGGCGGCGGATGCGCGCGGCCGCCCGGCGAGACTGGTCTCGGCGCGCCCGAGAGGAGACCTGTTCACCCGGCCGAGGGCGCGAGCGCCCCGCGCGGCAGGCGGATGCGCAGGCCGCGGGCCGCCGGCCGGTAGACTGGTCTCCGGCGCCCGGAGAGGAGACCTGTTCACCCGGCGCCGAGGGGCTGCGCGCCTCGCCGGCAGGCGGATGCCGCCGGCAGGCGGCGCCCGGGCGGAGACCTGGTCTCGGCGGCCGCCCGGAAGGGTAGACCTGTTCACCCGGCGCCGAGGCGCTGCAGCGCCCCCGCGGCGGCGGATCCGCCGCGCCGCGCGGCCCGGGCGGTAGGCACCTGGCTGGCGGCGCCCGGCGGGAGACCTGTCTCCCGGCGGCGGGCCGCCGCCGAGGCCGTTCCCCCGGCCGAGGCGCGAGTCCGCCGGCGGCCGCCGGCCCGGGAGCCGGGTAGACTGGTCTCCGGCCCGCCGGAGAAGGTGAGACCTGTTCACCCGGCGCCGAGGCGCTGCGCGCCTCCCGCCGCAGCGGCAGGCGGATGCGCGCCGGCGGCGCCCGAGCGGAGACTGGTCTCCCGGCGCCCGGGAAGGAGACCTGTCCCCGGCGCCAGGGCGCTGCAGCGCCTCTCCGCCGCGCGGCGGATGCCGCCGGCCGGCGGCCCCGGCGGAGACCTGGTCTCCGCGCGCCGAGAGGTAGACCTGTTCACCCCGCGCCGAGGCGCTGCAGCGCCTCCCGCCCGGCGCACGGCGGCAGGAGCCGCGCGGCCTGCCCGCCTGAGCGGGTAGACTGGTCTCGGCGCCGCCCGGAGAAGGGAGACCTGTTCACCCCGCGCCGAGGGCGCTGCAGCGCCCTCCCCGGCGGCAGGCGGATGCCGCCGCGCTGGCCGCCGGAGCCGAGTAGACCTTGTCTCCGGCGCCGCCTGAGAAGGTAGACCTGTTCACCCGGCGCCGAGGGCCTGCGCGCCTCCCGCCGGCGGCGGCGGATGCCGCCGGCCGGCCGCCCGGAGCGGGTAGACTGGTCTCCGGCCGCCCGGAGAAGGGTAGACCTGTTCACCCCGGCGCCGAGGCGGCTGCAGCGCCCTCCGCCGGCGGCGGATGCCGCCGCCGGCCGGCCGGCCCGGAGCCGGGTAGACCTGGTCTCCGGCGGCGCCCGGAGGGTAGACCTGTTCACCCGGCCGAGGCGCTGCAGCGCCTCTCCGCCGCGGCAGGCGGATGCCGCTGGCCGGCGCCCGGCCGGTGACCGTCTCCGGCGCCCGAGCGGTAGACCTGTTCACCCGCCGAGGGTCTGCAGGCCTCCGCCGGCGGAGGCGGATGCCGCCGCCGGCCGGCTGCCCGGCCGGGAGCCTGGTCTCCGCGCCGCCCGAGAAGGGTAGACTGTTCCCGGCGCCGGGCGGCTGCAGCCCGCGGCGGCAGGCGGATGCCGCTGCGCCGGCCGGCGAGACTGTCTCGGCGCCCCGAGAGGTAGACCTGTTCACCCGCCGAGGCCGCTGCGCCCCCGCGGCGGCAGGCATGCCGCCGGCTGGCGGCCTGGAGCCGGGACCTGTCTCCGCGCCTGAGCCGGGTAGACCTGTTCACCCCGGGGCGCCAGGGCGTGCCCCAGCCTCCCGCCGGGAGGCGATCCCCGCCGCGCCGGCAGGCCCCGGCCGGGTAGACCTGTCTCCCGCGCCGCCCGGAGAGGTAGACCTGTTCACCCGGCGCCGGGCCTGCAGGCCCCCCGGCGGCAGGCGGAGCCGCCGGCGGCCGGCCCGGAGCCAGTAACCTGGTTCCGGCCGCCGAGAAGGGTAGACCTGTTCACCCGGCGGAGGGCGCGCAGCGCCCCCGGCAGGCGGATGCGTGCGCCGCCGGCCGGCCCCGGAGCCGGTAGACCTGGCTCCGCGGCCGCCCTGAGAAGGTAGACCAGCGCCGCCGGCGGCAGGCGGATGCCGCGGCTGGCTGGCCCCGACCCGGTAGACCTGGTCTCCGGCGGCCGCCCGGGAGAAGGGTAGACCTGTTCTACCGCAACAGGACGCTGCAGCGCCCGCCGGCGCAGGCGGATGCCGCCGCCGGCTGGCCGGCCCCGAGCCGGGAGCGGATGCGCCGGCGGCCGGCCCCAGGGCCGGAGACCTGGTCTCTGGCGGCCGCCCGAGAAGGGTAGACCTGTTCACCCCGGCGCCGAGGCGCGCAGCTGCCCGCCCGCCGGCGGCAGGCGGATGCCGCGCGGCCGGCCTGGCCGGCCGGCCCGCGGGACCCGAGGGAGACCTGTTCACCCCGGCGCCGAGGGACGCGCAGCCTCCGCCGGCGCCGGCGGATGCGCCGGCGCCGGCCGCCCGGAGCTGGTGACTGTCCCGGCAGCGCCCGGAGAAGGGTAGACTGTTCACCCCGGCGCGAGGGCAGCTGCAGCCCCTGCCAGCGCGGGATGCCGCCGGCCGGCTTGCCGCCCCGGAGCGGAGACTGGTCTCCGCGCGCCCGGAGAAGGGAGACCTCACCCGGCGCGAGGACGCTGCAGCGCCCGCCGGCAGGCGGATGCCGCCCCGGCCGGCCCCGGAGCCGGTAGACCTGTCCGCGGCGCCCGGAGAAGGGTAGACCTGTTCACCCGGCGCGAGGCGCGCAGCGCCCGCCGCGGGGCGGATGCCGCGCCGGCCGCCCCGAGCGGGAGACGGTCTCCCGGCGCCCAGAGCGGGTAGACCTGTTCACCCGGCCGAGGGCTGCGTCCCCGCGGCGGTGGGGGGCTGACGCCGCCGCGCGCGCCCGGCGGCTGGCCCGGCGCCGCCGGAGGGTAGACGCACGCGCCGAGGCGCGCAGGCCCGCCGGCGCAGGCGATGCCGCGCCGGTGGCGCCCGGAGCCGAGACCTTCCGCGCCGCCGAGGGTAGACTGTCACCCGCGCGAGGTGCAGCGCTCCCGGCGGCAGGCGGATGCCGCGCGCCGCCGCCCGAGCGGGAGCTGGCTCCGGCCGCCCGAGAAGGGTAGACTGTCACCCCGGCGCCGGGGCGCTGCAGCGCCTCGCCGGCGGCAGGCGGATGCGCCGCCGGCCGCCCGACGGTGACCTGGCTCGCGCGCCCGAGAAGGGTAGCCTGTTCACCCGGGCTCCCGCCGGCGGCAGGCGGATGCTGCCAGCTGGCCGGCCGCCGGGTAGACCTTGTCTCCGGCCGCCCCTGAGCCGGGTAGACCTGTTCACCCCGGCGCCGAGGGTTGCTGCAGTGCCCTCCCCGCCGGCGGGGAGGCGGATGCCGCCAGCCGGCCGGCTGGCCCCGAGCCCGGTAGGCCTGGTCTCCGCGGCCGCCCGGAGAAGGGTAGACTTGTTCACCCCGGCGCCGAGGGCGGCTGCAGCGCCCTCCCGCCGGCGGCAGGCGGATGCCGCCGGCCGGCCGGCCCTGGATCGGGTAGACCTGGTCTCCGGCGGCCGCCCCGGAGAAGGGTAGACCTGTTCACCCCGGCGCCGAGGGACACTGCAGCGCCCCCCCCGCCGGCGACAGGCGGATGCCGCCGGCCGGCCGGCCGGCCCCGGAGCCGGATACACCTGGTCTCCGGCGGCCGCCCCAGAGCCGGGTAGACCTGTTCACCCGGCGCCGAGGGTTCCCCGGCGCCGAGGGACGCTGAGCCTTCCGCCGGCGGCAGAGGATGCCGCGCCGGCTGGCCAGCCGGAGCGGTACACCTAGTCTCGGCGGCGCCGAGAAGGTGGACCTGTTCACCGGCGCCGAGGCCGC
>JAREIS010001786.1:0-17657 GCA_030060385.1 Muscicapa striata striata
TGCTAGCTTTCTTACTGAATACCTATTCATCTAGCTGCCTTCTGTGGTAAATATTGGAGATGCAGGGATCGCATATCTATGTGTCGTGGACAGTGAGAAGTGCTGTGGTGTGTGCACTTTTCTCTTTATCTTCAGTTACATTTCTCTGCTGCAGAGTTCAAAGAGTGCTTGGAACTCTTACAAGAAACAGGGCAGACTAATCCGGTAGAGAGGCATAGAAGAAAAGTGCACGTCCCAGCCGTGTTTTTAGAGCAAATAAACCTAGCAGCAGAGTGTTTTGTGTGAGGAGAGGGTGACAATCAGCTCATTTAGACGGAAATCGCTGCAGGATACAAACCGCGAAGAAAGAACCGCAGCACACCAGGGTGCCCTGCTGCGCGTATCATTTGCCAGTGACTAGTGCTAAGAAGCAGGATCAACGTGTGCTAGCTTTCTTACTGAATACATATTTGCCTTGCTACGTTAAGAGGTAAATATTGGAGATGCAAGGATCTCATGTCTGTGTTTAGTGGACAGTGAGAACTACTATGGTGTGTGCACTTTTTCTCCTTGTCCTCAGTTACACTTCTCTGCTTTTCGCTAAGCACTGTTAAAAGAGAGCTTGGAACTCTTACAAGAAACAGGGCAGACGGATACGATAGAGAGGGATAGAAGAAAAATGCCCGTGCCAGGCGTGTTCTTTGAGCAAATAAGCCTAGCAGCAGAGTGTTTTGTGTTTGGAAAGGGTGACAAACACCACATTTAGACGGAAATGGCTGCAGGACACAAACGCGACGAAAGAAACTCAGTGCACCAGCGTGCTGTGCTGAGCGTATCAGTTGCCAGTGACTAGTGCTAAGAAGAAGGATCGGAACCAGCTAGCTTTGCTGCTACATACCTAATCGCCATGCAGCCTTCTGTGGTAAACATGACGCTTGCTGTTAGGCTCCGAGAGGCAGACAACACTTTGCTATGTGCAGTGCAAATGAGAGCTACTGTGTGAGGTGCACGCTTTCTTCTTAGCTTCAGGTACACTACTGTGCTCTTCGCTATGCAGACTCGAGAGCGTGCATTCTATTGATACTAGAAGAGTGGCAGACTGATATTAAACAGAGAGTTTAGAAGAAAATTGCACGTGCCAGGCGTGTTTTTTGAGCAAATAAACCTAGCTGCCGAGTGTTCTGTGTGGGGACCAAGTGTCAATTCCTCTCAGTTAGAGAGAAAACGCTGCAAGATACAAACGGCGAACAAGGAAACTCAGCACACCAGAGTGCCCTGCTGAGCGTATCATTTGCCAGTGACTAGTGCTAAGAAGCAGGATCAACGTGTGCTAGCTTTCTTACTGAATACATATTTGCCTTGCTCCGTTAAGGGGTATATATTGGAGATGCAAGGATCTCATGTCTGTGTTTAGTGGACAGTGAGAACTACTGTGGTGTGTGCACTTTTTCTCCTTGTCCTCAGTTACACTTCTCTGCTTTTCGCTAAGCACTGTTAAAAAGAGAGCTTGGAACTCTTATAAGAGGCAGGGCAGACGGATACGATAGAGAGGGATAGAAGAAAAATGCCCGTGCCAGGCGTGTTCTTTGAGCAAATAAGCCTAGCAGCAGAGTGTTTTGTGTTTGGAGAGGGTGACAAACACCACATTTAGACGGAAATCGCTGCAGGATACAAACCCCAACGAAAGAAACTCAGTGCACCAGAGTGCTGTGCTGAGCGTATCAGTTGGCAGTGACGAGTGCTGAGAAACAGGATCAACGTATGCTAGCTTTCTTACTGAATACCTATTCGTCTAGCTGCCTTCTGTGGTAAATGTTGGAGATGCAGGGATCGCATGTCTATGTGTCGTGGACAGTGAGAAGTGCTGTGGTGTGTGCACTTTTCTCTTTATCCTCAGTTACATTTCTCTGCTGCAGAGTTAAAAGATTGCTTGGAACTCTTACAAGAAGCAGGGCAGACCAATCCGGTAGAGAGGCATAGAAGAAAAGTGCACGTCCCAGCCGTGTTTTTAGAGCAAATAAACCTAGCAGCAGAGTGTTTTGTGTGAGGAGAGGGTGACAATCAGCTCATTTAGACGGAAATCGCTGCAGGATACAAACCGCGAAGAAAGAACCGCAGCACACCAGAGTGCCCTGCTGCGCGTATCATTTGCCAGTGACTAGTGCTAAGAAGCAGGATCAACGTGTGCTAGCTTTCTTACTGAATACATATTTGCCTTGCTACGTTAAGAGGTAAATATTGGAGATGCAAGGATCTCATGTCTGTGTTTAGTGGACAGTGAGAACTACTATGGTGTGTGCACTTTTTCTCCTTGTCCTCAGTTACACTTCTCTGCTTTCGCTAAGCACTGTTAAAAAGAGAGCTTGGAACTCTTATAAGAGGCAGGGCAGACGGATACGATAGAGAGGGATAGAAGAAAAATGCCCGTGCCAGGCGTGTTCTTTGAGCAAATAAGCCTAGCAGCAGAGTGTTTTGTGTTTGGAGAGGGTGACAAACACCACATTTAGACGGAAATCGCTGCAGGATACAAACCCCAACGAAAGAAACTCAGTGCACCAGAGTGCTGTGCTGAGCGTATCAGTTGGCAGTGACGAGTGCTGAGAAACAGGATCAACGTATGCTAGCTTTCTTACTGAATACCTATTCGTCTAGCTGCCTTCTGTGGTAAATATGGCGATGCAATGATCTCATCTCTGTGTTTAGTGGACAGAGAGAACTACTGTAGTGTGTCCACTTTTTCTCCTGGTCTCCAGTTACATTTCTCTGCTTTTGGCTATGCAGAGTTAAAAGAGTGGTTGGAACTCTTACAGGAAGCAGGGCAGATTGCTACGGTAGAGAAGGTTTAGAAAAAAAATGCACGTGCCCGCCGTGTTTTTTGAGCAAATAAACCTAGCAGCAGAGTGTTCTGTGTGAGTACTAGGTGACAATCTACCTCTGTTAGAGAGAAGACGATGCAAGACACAAACCGCGAACAAGGAAAACTCAGTCCACCAGAGTGCTCTGCTGAGCGTATCAGTTGCCAGTGACGAGTGCTAAGAAGCAGGATCAACGTATGCTAGCTTTCTTACTGAATACCTATTCGTCTAGCTGCCTTCTGTGGTAAATATTGGAGATGCAGGGATCGCATGTCTATGTGTCGTGGACAGTGAGAAGTGCTGTGGTGTGTGCACTTTTCTCTTTATCTTCAGTTACATTTCTCTGCTGCAGAGTTAAATGATTGCTTGGAACTCTTACAAGAAACAGGGCACACTGATACGGTAGAGAGGCATAGAAGAAAAGTGCACGTCCCAGCCGTGTTTTTAGAGCAAATAAACCTAGCAGCAGAGTGTTTTGTGTGAGGAGAGGGTGACAATCAGCTCATTTAGACGGAAATCGCTGCAGGATACAAACCGCGAAGAAAGAACCGCAGCACACCAGAGTGCCCTGCTGAGCGTATCATTTGCCAGTGACTAGTGCTAAGAAGCAGGATCAACGTATGCTAGCTTTCTTACTGAATACATATTTGCCTTGCTCCGTTAAGGGTAAATATTGGAGATGCAAGGATCTCACGTCTGTGTTTAGTGGACAGTGAGAACTACTGTGGTGTGTGCACTTTTTCTCCTTGTCCTCAGTTACACTTCTCTGCTTTTCGCTAAGCACTGTTAAAAACAGGGCTTGGAACTCTTACAAGAAACAGGGCAGACTGATACGGTACAGAGGCATAGAAGAAAAATGCCCGTGCCAGGCGTGTTTTTGAGCAAATAAGCCTAGCAGCAGAGTGTTTTGTGTTTGGAGAGGGTGACAAACACCACATTTAGACGGAAATGGCTGCAGGATACAAACCCGACGAAAGAAACTCAGTGCACCAGAGTGCTGTGCTGAGCGTATCAGTTGCCAGTGACGAGTGCTGAGAAGCAGGATCAACGTATGCTAGCTTTCTTACTGAATACCTATTCGTCTAGCTGCCTTCTGTGGTAAATATTGGCGATGCAATGATCTCATCTCTGTGTTTAGTGGACAGAGAACTACTGTAGTGTGTCCACTTTTTCTCCTTGTCTTCAGTTACATTTCTCTGCTTTTCGCTATGCAGAGTTAAAAGATTGCTTGGAACTCTTACAGGAAGCAGGGCAGATTGCTACGTTAGAGAGGTTTTAAAAAAATGCACATGCCCGGCGTGTTTTTGAGCAAATAAACCTAGCTGCAGAGTGTTCTGTGTGAGTACTAGGTGACAATCTACCTCTGTTAGAGAGGAGAGGATGCAAGAAACAAACAGCGAACAAGGAAACTCAGTGCACCAGAGTGCTGTGCTGAGCGTATCATTTGCCAGTGACGAGTGCTAAGAAGCAGGATCAACGTATGCTAGCTTTCTTACTGAATACCTATTCGTCTAGCTGCCTTCTGTGGTAAATATTGGAGATGCAGGGATCGCATGTCTATGTGTCGTGGACAGTGAGAAGTGCTGTGGTGTGTGCACTTTTCTCTTTATCTTCAGTTACATTTCTCTGCTGCAGAGTTCAAAGAGTGCTTGGAACTCTTACAAGAAACAGGGCAGACTAATCCGGTAGAGAGGCATAGAAGAAAAGTGCACGTCCCAGCCGTGTTTTTAGAGCAAATAAACCTAGCAGCAGAGTGTTTTGTGAGGAGTGTCGGTGAAAATCACCTCATTTAGACGGAAATCGCTGCAGGATACAAACCGCGAAGAAAGAACCGCAGCACACCAGGGTGCCCTGCTGCGCGTATCATTTGCCAGTGACTAGTGCTAAGAAGCAGGATCAACGTATGCTAGCTTTCTTACTGAATACATATTTGCTTTGCTACGTTAGGGGTAAATATTGGAGATGCAAGCATCTCATGTCTGTGTTTTGTAGACATTGAGAACTACTGTGGAGTGTACACTTTTTCTCCTTGTCCTCAGTTACACTTCTCTGCTTTTCGCTAAGCACTGTTAAAAAGAGGGCTTGGAACTCTTACAAGAAGCAGGGCAGACTGATACGGTACAGAGGCGTAGAAGAAAAATGCCCGTGCCAGGCGTGTTTTTTGAGCCAATAAACCTAGCAGCAGAGTGTTTTGTGTTTGGAGAGGGTGACAAACACCACATTTAGACGGAAATGGCTGCAGGATACAAACCGCGACGAAAGAAACTCCGTGCATCAGAGTGCTGTGCTGAGCGTATCAGTTTCCAGTGATTATTGCTGAGAAGCAGGATCAATGTATGCTAGCTTTCTTACTGAATACCTATTAGTCTAGCTGCCTTCTGTGGTAAATATTGGCGATGCAATGATCTCATCTCTGTGTTTAGTGGACAGAGAGAACTACGGTAGTGTGTCCACTTTTTCTCCTTGTCTTCAGTTACATTTCTCTGCTTTTCGCTATGCAGAGTTAAAAGATTGCTTGGAACTCTTACAGGAAGCAGGGCAGATTGCTACGGTAGAGAGGGTTTAGAAAAAAATGCACGTGCCCGGCGTGTTTTTTGAGCAAATAAACCTAGCTGCAGAGTGTTCTGTGTGAGTACTAGGTGACAATCTACCTCTGTTAGAGAGGAGAGGATGCAAGAAACAAACAGCGAACAAGGAAACTCAGTGCACCAGAGTGCTGTGCTGAGCGTATCATTTGCCAGTGACGAGTGCTAAGAAGCAGGATCAACGTATGCTAGCTTTCTTACTGAATACCTATTCATCTAGCTGCCTTCTGTGGTAAATATTGGAGATGCAGGGATCGCATATCTATGTGTCGTGGACAGTGAGAAGTGCTGTGGTGTGTGCACTTTTCTCTTTATCTTCAGTTACATTTCTCTGCTGCAGAGTTCAAAGAGTGCTTGGAACTCTTACAAGAAACAGGGCAGACTAATCCGGTAGAGAGGCATAGAAGAAAAGTGCACGTCCCAGCCGTGTTTTTAGAGCAAATAAACCTAGCAGCAGAGTGTTTTGTGTGAGGAGAGGGTGACAATCAGCTCATTTAGACGGAAATCGCTGCAGGATACAAACCGCGAAGAAAGAACCGTAGCACACCAGGGTGCCCTGCTGCGCGTATCATTTGCCAGTGACTAGTGCTAAGAAGCAGGATCAACGTGTGCTAGCTTTCTTACTGAATACATATTTGCCTTGCTACGTTAAGAGGTAAATATTGGAGATGCAAGGATCTCATGTCTGTGTTTAGTGGACAGTGAGAACTACTATGGTGTGTGCACTTTTTCTCCTTGTCCTCAGTTACACTTCTCTGCTTTTCGCTAAGCACTGTTAAAAGAGAGCTTGGAACTCTTACAAGAAACAGGGCAGACGGATACGATAGAGAGGGATAGAAGAAAAATGCCCGTGCCAGGCGTGTTTTTTGATCAAATAAGCCTCGCAGCAGAGTGTTTTGTGTTTGGAGAGGGTGACAAACAAAACATTTAGACGGAAATGGCTTCAGGATACAAACCCCGACGAAAGAAACTCCGTGCATCAGAGTGCTGTGCTGAGCGTATCAGTTTCCAGTGACTATTGCTGAGAAGCAGGATCAACGTATGCTAGCTTTCTTACTGAATACCTATTCGTCTAGCTGCCTTCTGTGGTAAATATTGGAGATGCAGGGATCGCATGTCTATGTGTCGTGGACAGTGAGAAGTGCTGTGGTGTGTGCACTTTTCTCTTTATCTTCAGTTACATTTCTCTGCTGCAGAGTTCAAAGAGTGCTTGGAACTCTTACAAGAAGCAGGGCAGACTAATCCGGTAGGGAGGCATAGAAGAAAAGTGCACGTCCCAGCCGTGTTTTTTGAGCAAATAAACCTAGCAGCAGAGTGTTTTGTGTGAGGAGAGGGTGACAATCACCTCATTTAGACGGAAATCGCTGCAGGATACAAACCGCGAAGAAAGAACCGTAGCACACCAGGGTGCCCTGCTGCGCGTATCATTTGCCAGTGACTAGTGCTAAGAAGCAGGATCAACGTATGCTAGCTTTCTTACTGAATACATATTTGCTTTGCTACGTTAAGGGGTAAATATTGGAGATGCAAGCATCTCATGTCTGTGTTTTGTAGACATTGAGAACTACTGTGGAGTGTGCACTTTTTCTCCTTGTCCTCAGTTACACTTCTCTGCTTTTCGCTAAGCACTGTTAAAAAGAGGGCTTGGAACTCTTACAAGAAGCAGGGCAGACTGATACGGTACAGAGGCGTAGAGAAGAAAAATGCCCGTGCCAGGCGTGTTTTTTGAGCAAATAAGCCTAGCAGCAGAGTGTTTTGTGTTTGGAGAGGGTGACAAACAAAACATTTAGACGGAAATGGCTGCAGGATACAAACCCCGACGAAAGAAACTCCGTGCATCAGAGTGCTGTGCTGAGCGTATCAGTTTCCAGTGACTATTGCTGAGAAGCAGGATCAACGTATGCTAGCTTTCTTACTGAATACCTATTAGTCTAGCTGCCTTCTGTGGTAAATATTGGAGATGCAGGGATCGCATGTCTATGTGTCGTGGACAGTGAGAAGTGCTGTGGTGTGTGCACTTTTCTCTTTATCTTCAGTTACATTTCTCTGCTGCAGAGTTCAAAGAGTGCTTGGAACTCTTACAAGAAGCAGGGCAGACTAATCCGGTACAGAGGCATAGAAGAAAAGTGCACGTCCCAGCCGTGTTTTTAGAGCAAATAAACCTAGCAGCAGAGTGTTTTGTGTGAGGTGTCGGTGAAAATCACCTCATTTAGACGGAAATCGCTGCAGGATACAAACCGCGAAGAAAGAACCGCAGCACATCAGAGTGCCCTGCTGCGCGTATCATTTGCCAGTGACTAGTGCTAAGAAGCACGATCAACGTGTGCTAGCTTTCTTACTGAATACATATTTGCCTTGCTACGTTAAGAGGTAAA
Organism: Muscicapa striata striata; assembly: GCA_030060385.1. Lineage (NCBI taxonomy): Eukaryota > Metazoa > Chordata > Aves > Passeriformes > Muscicapidae > Muscicapa > Muscicapa striata. Next base: position 7,795 of record JAREIS010001786.1, read on the forward strand.
TATTGGAGATGCAAGGATCTCATGTCTGTGTTTAGTGGACAGTGAGAACTACTATGGTGTGTGCACTTTTCTCCTTGTCCTCAGTTACACTTCTCTGCTTTTCGCTAAGCACTGTTAAAAAGAGAGCTTGGAACTCTTATAAGAGGCAGGGCAGACGGATACGATAGAGAGGGATAGAAGAAAATGCCCGTGCCAGGCGTGTTCTTTGAGCAAATAAGCCTAGCAGCAGAGTGTTTTGTGTTTGGAAAGGGTGACAAACACCACATTTAGACGGAAATCGCTGCAGGATACAAACCGCGATTTAAAGAAACTCAGTGCACCAGCGTGCTGTGCTGAGCGTATCAGTTGCCAGTGACTAGTGCTAAGAAGAGGGATCGGAACCAGCTAGCTTTGCTGCTACATACCTAATCGCCATGCAGCCTTCTGTGGTAAACATGACGCTTGCTGTTAGGCTCCGAGAGGCAGACAACACTTTGCTATGTGCAGTGCAATGAGAGCTACTGTGTGAGGTGCACGCTTTCTTCTTAGCTTCAGGTACACTACTGTGCTCTTCGCTATGCAGACTCGAGGGCGTGCATTCTATTGATACTAGAAGAGTGGCAGACTGATATTAAACAGAGAGTTTAGAAGAAAATTGCACGTGCCAGGCGTGTTTTTGAGCAAATAAACCTAGACACCAGAGTGCCCTGCTGAGCGTATCATTTGCCAGTGACTAGGGGCGAAGAAGCAGGATCAACGTATGCTAGCTTTCTTACTGAATACACATTTGCCTTGCTCCGTTAAGGGGTAAATATTGGAGATGCAAGGATCTCATGTCTGTGTTTAGCGGACAGTGAGAACTACTGTGGTGTGTGCACTTTTTCTCCTTGTCCTCAGTTACACTTCTCTGCTTTTCGCTAAGCACTGTTAAAAAGAGAGCTTGAAACTCTTACAAGAAGCAGGGCAGACTGATACGGTACAGAGGCATAGAAGAAAAATGCCCGTGCCAGGCGTGTTTTTGAGCAACTAAGCCTAGCAGCAGTGTGTTTTGTGTTTGGAGAGGGTGACAAACACCACATTTAGACGGAAATGGCTGCAGGATACAAACCGCAACGAAAGAAACTCAGTGCACCAGAGTGCCCTGCTGAGCGTATCATTTGCCAGTGACTAGGGCGAAGAAGCAGGATCAACGTATGCTAGCTTTCTTACTGAATACCTATTCGTCTAGCTGCCTTCTGTGGTAAATATTGGAGATGCAGGGATCCCATGTCTATGTTTAGTGGACAGTGAGAAGTGCTGTGGTGTGTGCACTTTTTCTCTTTATCTTCAGTTACATTTCTCTGCTGCAGAGTTCAAAGAGTGCTTGGAACTCTTACAAGAAGCAGGGCAGACTAATCCGGTAGAGAGGCATAGAAGAAAAGTGCACGTCCCAGCCGTGTTTTTAGAGCAAATAAACCTAGCAGCAGAGTGTTTTGTGTGAGGAGAGGGTGACAATCACCTCATTTAGACGGAAATCCCTGCAGGATACAAACCGCGAAGAAAGAACCGCAGCACACCAGAGTGCCCTGCTGCGCGTATCATTTGCCAGTGACTAGTGCTAATGAAGAAGGATCGGAACCAGCTAGCTTTGCTGCTACATACCTAATCGCCATGCAGCCTTCTGTGGTAAACATGACGCTTGCTGTTAGGCTCCGAGGGGCAGACAACACTTTGCTATGTGCAGTGCAAATGAGAGCTACTGTGTGAGGTGCACGCTTTCTTCTTAGCTTCAGGTACACTTCTGTGCTCTTCGCTATGCAGACTCGAGAGCGTGCATGCTATTGATACTAGAAGAGTGGCAGACTGATATTAAACAGAGAGTTTAAAAGAAAAGTGCACGTGCCAGGCGTGTTTTTTGAGCAAATAAACCTAGCTGCAGACTGTTCTGTGTGTGGACCAAGTGTCAATTCCTCTCAGTTAGAGAGAAAACGCTGCAAGATACAAACCGCGAGAAAGGATACTCAGCACACCAGAGTGCCCTGCTGAGCGTATCATTTGCCAGTGACTAGTGCTAAGAAGCAGGATCAACGTATGCTAGCTTTCTTACTGAATACATATTTGCCTTGCTCCATTAAGGGGTAAATATTGGAGATGCAGGGATCGCATGTCTATGTGTCGTGGACAGTGAGAAGTGCTGTGGTGTGTGCACTTTTCTCTTTATCTTCAGTTACATTTCTCTGCTGCAGAGTTCAAAGAGTGCTTGGAACTCTTACAAGAAGCAGGGCAGACTAATCCGGTAGGGAGGCATAGAAGAAAAGTGCACGTCCCAGCCGTGTTTTTTGTGCAAATAAACCTAGCAGCAGAGTGTTTTGTGTGAGGAGAGGCTGACAATCACCTCATTTAGACGGAAATCGCTGCAGGATACAAACCGCGAGAAAGGATACTCAGCACACCAGAGTGCCCTGCTGAGCGTATCATTTGCCAGTGACTAGTGCTAAGAAGCAGGATCAACGTATGCTAGCTTTCTTACTGAATACATATTTGCCTTGCACCATTAAGGGGTAAATATTGGAGATGCAGGGATTGCATGTCTATGTGTCGTGGACAGTGAGAAGGGCTGTGGTGTGTGCACTTTTCTCTTTATCTTCAGTTACATTTCTCTGCTGCAGAGTTCAAAGAGTGCTTGGAACTCTTACAAGAAGCAGGGCAGACTAATCCAGTAGGGAGGCATAGAAGAAAAGTGCACGTCCCAGCCGTGTTTTTTGAGCAAATAAACCTAGCAGCAGAGTGTTTTGTGTGAGGAGAGGGTGACAATCACCTCATTTAGACAGAAATCGCTGCAGGATACAAACCTCGAAGAAAGAACCGCAGCACACCAGAGTGCCCTGCTGAGCGTATCATTTGCCAGTGACTAGGGCTAAGAAGCAGGACCAACGTATGCTAGCTTTCTTACTGAATACATATTTGCCTTGCTCCGTTAAGGAGTAAATATTGGAGATGCAAGGATCTCATGTCTGTGTTTAGCGGACAGTGAGAACTACTGTGGTGTGTGCACTTTTTCTCCTTGTCCTCAGTTACACTTCTCTGCTTTTCGCTAAGCACTGTTAAAAAGAGAGCTTGAAACTCTTACAAGAAGCAGGGCAGACTGATACGGTACAGAGGCATAGAAGAAAAATGCCCGTGCCAGGGGTGTTTTTTGAGCAACTAAGCCTAGCAGCAGTGTGTTTTGTGTTTGGAGAGGGTGACAAACACCACATTTAGACGGAAATGGCTGCAGGATACAAACCGCGACGAAAGAAACTCAGTGCACCAGAGTGCTGTGCTGAGCGTATAAGTTGGCAGTGACGAGTGCTGAGCAGCAGGATCAATGTATGCTAGCTTTCTTACTGAATACCTATTTGTCTAGCTGCCTTCTGTGGTAAATATTGGCGATGCAATGATCTCGTCTCTGTGTTTAGTGGACAGAGAGAACTACTGTAGTGTGTCTACTTTTTCTCCTTGTCTTCAGTTACATTTCTCTGCTTTTCGCTATGCACAGTTAAAAGAGTGCTTGGAAGTCTTACAAGAAGCAGGGCAGACTGCTACGGTAGAGAGGGTTTAGAAAAAAATGCACGTCCCAGCCGTGTTTTTAGAGCAAATAAACCTAGCAGCAGAGTGTTTTGTGGGAGGACTAGGTGACAATCTATCTCTGTCAGAGAGAAGACGATGCAAGACACAAACCGCGAACATGGAAACTCAGTGCACCAGAGTGCTGTGCTGAGCGTATCAGTTGCCAGTGACAGTGCTAAGAAGCAGGATCAACGTATGCTAGCTTTCTTACTGAATACCTATTCGTCTAGCTGCCTTCTGTGGTAAATATTGGAGATGCAGGGATCCCATGTCTATGTGTCGTGGACAGTGAGAAGTGCTGTGGTGTGTGCACTTTTCTCTTTATCTTCAGTTACATTTCTCTGCTGCAGAGTTCAAAGAGTGCTTGGAACTCTTACAAGAAGCAGGGCAGACTAATCCGGTAGGGAGGCATAGAAGAAAAGTGCACGTCCCAGCCGTGTTTTTAGAGCAAATAAACCTAGCAGCAGAGTGTTTTGTGTGAGGAGAGGGTGACAATCACCTCATTTAGACGGAAATCGCTGCAGGATACAAACCGCGAAGAAAGAACCGCAGCACATCAGAGTGCCCTGCTGCGCGTATCATTTGCCAGTGACTAGTGCTAAGAAGAAGGATCGGAACCAGCTAGCTTTGCTGCTACATACCTAATCGCCATGCAGCCTTCTGTGGTAAACATGACGCTTGCTGTTAGGCTCCGAGAGGCAGACAACACTTTGCTATGTGCAGTGCAAATGAGAGCTACTGTGTGAGGTGCACGCTTTCTTCTTAGCTTCAGGTACACTTCTGTGCTCTTCGCTATGCAGACTCGAGAGCGTGCATTCTATTGATACTAGAAGAGTGGCAGACTGATATTAAACAGAGAGTTTAGAAGAAAAGTGCACGTGCCAGGCGTGTTTTTGAGCAAATAAACCTAGCTGCAGACTGTTCTGTGTGTGGACCAAGTGTCAATTCCTCTCAGTTAGAGAGAAAACGCTGCAAGATACAAACCGCGAGAAAGGATACTCAGCACACCAGAGTGCCCTGCTGAGCGTATCATTTGCCAGTGACTAGTGCTAAGAAGCAGGATCAACGTATGCTAGCTTTCTTACTGAATACATATTTGCCTTGCTCCATTAAGGGGTAAATATTGGAGATGCAGGGATCGCATGTCTATGTGTCGTGGACAGTGAGAAGTGCTGTGGTGTGTGCACTTTTCTCTTTATCTTCAGTTACATTTCTCTGCTGCAGAGTTCAAAGAGTGCTTGGAACTCTTACAAGAAGCAGGGCAGACTAATCCGGTAGGGAGGCATAGAAGAAAAGTGCACGTCCCAGCCGTGTTTTTAGAGCAAATAAACCTAGCAGCAGAGTGTTTTGTGTGAGGAGAGGGTGACAATCACCTCATTTAGATGGAAATCGCTGCAGGATACAAACCTCGAAGAAAGAACCGCAGCACACCAGAGTGCCCTGCTGAGCGTATCATTTGCCAGTGACTAGGGCTAAGAAGCAGGACCAACGTATGCTAGCTTTCTTACTGAATACATATTTGCCTTGCTCCGTTAAGGAGTAAATATTGGAGATGCAAGGATCTCATGTCTGTGTTTAGCGGACAGTGAGAACTACTGTGGTGTGTGCACTTTTTCTCCTTGTCCTCAGTTACACTTCTCTGCTTTTCGCTAAGCACTGTTAAAAAGAGAGCTTGAAACTCTTACAAGAAGCAGGGCAGACTGATACGGTACAGAGGCATAGAAGAAAAATGCCCGTGCCAGGGGTGTTTTTTGAGCAACTAAGCCTCGCAGCAGTGTGTTTTGTGTTTGGAGAGGGTGACAAACAACACATTTAGACGGAAATGGCTGCAGGATACAAACCTCGACGAAAGAAACTCAGTGCACCAGAGTGCTGTGCTGAGCGTATAAGTTGGCAGTGATGAGTGCTGAGCAGCAGGATCAATGTATGCTAGCTTTCTTACTGAATACCTATTTGTCTAGCTGCCTTCTGTGGTAAATATTGGCGATGCAATGATCTCATCTCTGTGTTTAGTGGACAGAGAGAACTTGCACGTCCCAGCCGTGTTTTTGAGCAAATAAACCTAGCAGCAGAGTGTTTTGTGTGAGGAGAGGGTGACAATCACCTCATTTAGACAGAAATCGCTGCAGGATACAAACCTCGAAGAAAGAACCGCAGCACACCAGAGTGCCCTGCTGAGCGTATCATTTGCCAGTGACTAGGGCTAAGAAGCAGGACCAACGTATGCTAGCTTTCTTACTGAATACATATTTGCCTTGCTCCGTTAAGGGGTAAATATTGGAGATGCAAGGATCTCATGTCTGTGTTTAGCGGACAGTGAGAACTACTGTGGTGTGTGCACTTTTTCTCCTTGTCCTCAGTTACACTTCTCTGCTTTTCGCTAAGCACTGTTAAAAAGAGAGCTTGAAACTCTTACAAGAAGCAGGGCAGACTGATACGGTACAGAGGCATAGAAGAAAAATGCCCGTGCCAGGGGTGTTTTTTGAGCAACTAAGCCTCGCAGCAGTGTGTTTTGTGTTTGGAGAGGGTGACAAACACCACATTTAGACGGAAATGGCTGCAGGATACAAACCGCGACGAAAGAAACTCAGTGCACCAGAGTGCTGTGCTGAGCGTATCAGTTGGCAGTGACGAGTGCTGAGCAGCAGGATCAATGTATGCTAGCTTTCTTACTGAATACCTATTTGTCTAGCTGCCTTCTGTGGTAAATATTGGCGATGCAATGATCTCATCTCTGTGTTTAGTGGACAGAGAGAACTACTGTAGTGTGTCTACTTTTTCTCCTTGTCTTCAGTTACTTTTCTCTGCTTTTCGCTATGCACAGTTAAAAGAGTGCTTGGAACTCTTACAAGAAGCAGGGCAGACTACTACGGTAGAGAGGGTTTAGAAAAAATGCATGTGCCAGCCGTGTTTTTTGAGCAAATAAACCTAGCTGCAGAGTGTTCTGTGTGAGGACTAGGTGACAATCTATCTCTGTCAGAGAGAAGACGATGCAAGACACAAACCGCGAACATGGAAACTCAGTGCACCAGAGTGCTGTGCTGAGCGTATCAGTTGCCAGTGACAGTGCTAAGAAGCAGGATCAACGTATGCTAGCTTTCTTACTGAATACCTATTCGTCTAGCTGCCTTCTGTGGTAAATATTGGAGATGCAGGGATCCCATGTCTATGTGTCGTGGACAGTGAGAAGTGCTGTGGTGTGTGCACTTTTCTCTTTATCTTCAGTTACATTTCTCTGCTGCAGAGTTCAAAGAGTGCTTGGAACTCTTACAAGAAGCAGGGCAGACTAATCCGGTAGGGAGGCATAGAAGAAAAGTGCACGTCCCAGCCGTGTTTTTTGAGCAAATAAACCTAGCAGCAGAGTGTTTTGTGTGAGGAGAGGGTGACAATCACCTCATTTAGACGGAAATCCCTGCAGGATACAAACCGCGAAGAAAGAACCGCAGCACACCAGAGTGCCCTGCTGCGCGTATCATTTGCCAGTGACTAGTGCTAAGAAGAAGGATCGGAACCAGCTAGCTTTGCTGCTACATACCTAATCGCCATGCAGCCTTCTGTGGTAAACATGACGCTTGCTGTTAGGCTCCGAGAGGCAGACAACACTTTGCTATGTGCAGTGCAAATGAGAGCTACTGTGTGAGGTGCACGCTTTCTTCTTAGCTTCAGGTACACTTCTGTGCTCTTCGCTATGCAGACTCGAGAGCGTGCATTCTATTGATACTAGAAGAGTGGCAGACTGATATTAAACAGAGAGTTTAGAAGAAAAGTGCACGTGCCAGGCGTGTTTTGTGAGCAAATAAACCTAGCTGCAGACTGTTCTGTGTGTGGACCAAGTGTCAATTCCTCTCAGTTAGAGAGAAAACGCTGCAAGATACAAACTGCGAGAAAGGATACTCAGCACACCAGAGTGCCCTGCTGAGCGTATCATTTGCCAGTGACCAATGCTAAGAAGCAGGATCAACGTATGCTAGCTTTCTTACTGAATACATATTTGCCTTGCTCCATTAAGGGGTAAATATTGGAGATGCAGGGATCGCATGTCTATGTGTCGTGGACAGTGAGAAGTGCTGTGGTGTGTGCACTTTTCTCTTTATCTTCAGTTACATTTCTCTGCTGCAGAGTTCAAAGAGTGCTTGGAACTCTTACAAGAAGCAGGGCAGACTAATCCGGTAGGGAGGCATAGAAGAAAAGTGCACGTCCCAGCCGTGTTTTTTGAGCAAATAAACCTAGCAGCAGAGTGTTTTGTGTGAGGAGAGGGTGACAATCACCTCATTTAGACGGAAATCGCTGCAGGATACAAACCTCGAAGAAAGAACCGCAGCACACCAGAGTGCCCTGCTGAGCGTATCATTTGCCAGTGACTAGGGCTAAGAAGCAGGATCAACGTATGCTAGCTTTCTTACTGAATACATATTTGCCTTGCTCCGTTAAGGGGTAAATATTGGAGATGCAAGGATCTCATGTCTGTGTTTAGCGGACAGTGAGAACTACTGTGGTGTGTGCACTTTTCTCCTTGTCCTCAGTTACACTTCTCTGCTTTTCGCTAAGCACTGTTAAAAAGAGAGCTTGGAACTCTTACAAGAAGCAGGGCAGACTGATACGGTACAGAGGCATAGAAGAAAAATGCCCGTGCCAGGCGTGTTTTTTGAGCAACTAAGCCTAGCAGCAGTGTGTTTTGTGTTTGGAGAGGGTGACAAACACCACATTTAGACGGAAATGGCTGCAGGATACAAACCGCAACGAAAGAAACTCAGTGCACCAGAGTGCCCTGCTGAGCGTATCATTTGCCAGTGACTAGGGCTAAGAAGCAGGATCAACGTATGCTAGCTTTCTTACTGAATACCTATTCGTCTAGCTGCCTTCTGTGGTAAATATTGGAGATGCAGGGATCCCATGTCTATGTGTCGTGGACAGTGAGAAGTGCTGTGGTGTGTGCACTTTTCTCTTTATCTTCAGTTACATTTCTCTGCTGCAGAGTTCAAAGAGTGCTTGGAACTCTTACAAGAAGCAGGGCAGACTAATCCGGTAGAGAGGCATAGAAGAAAAGTGCACGTCCCAGCCGTGTTTTTAGAGCAAATAAACCTAGCAGCAGAGTGTTTTGTGTGAGGAGAGGGTGACAATCACCTCATTTAGACGGAAATCGCTGCAGGATACAAACCGCGAAGAAAGAACCGCAGCACACCAGAGTGCCCTGCTGCGCGTATCATTTGCCAGTGACTAGTGCTAATGAAGAAGGATCGGAACCAGCTAGCTTTGCTGCTACATACCTAATCGCCATGCAGCCTTCTGTGGTAAACATGACGCTTGCTGTTAGGCTCCGAGAGGCAGACAACACTTTGCTATGTGCAGTGCAAATGAGAGCTACTGTGTGAGGTGCACGCTTTCTTCTTAGCTTCAGGTACACTTCTGTGCTCTTCGCTATGCAGACTCGAGAGCGTGCATGCTATTGATACTAGAAGAGTGGCAGACTGATATTAAACAGAGAGTTTAGAAGAAAAGTGCACGTGCCAGGCGTGTTTTTTGAGCAAATAAACCTAGCGCATGTTTTCTGAGCAAATAAACCTAGCAGCAGAGTGTTCTGTGTGAGTACTAGGTGACAATCTACCTCTGTTAGAGAGAAGACGATGCAAGACACAAACCGCGAACAAGGAAACTCAGTGCACCAGAGTGCTCTGCTGAGCGTATCAGTTGCCAGTGACGAGTGCTAAGAAGCAGGATCAACGTATGCTAGCTTTCTTACTGAATACCTATTCGTCTAGCTGCCTTCTGTGGTAAATATTGGAGATGCAGGGATCGCATGTCTATGTGTCGTGGACAGTGAGAAGTGCTGTGGTGTGTGCACTTTTCTCTTTATCTTCAGTTACATTTCTCTGCTGCAGTCTTCAAAGAGTGCTTGGAACTCTTACAAGAAACAGGGCACACTGATACGGTAGAGAGGCATAGAAGAAAAGTGCACGTCCCAGCCGTGTTTTTAGAGCAAATAAACCTAGCAGCAGAGTGTTTTGTGTGAGGAGAGGGTGACAATCAGCTCATTTAGACGGAAATCGCTGCAGGATACAAACCGCGAAGAAAGAACCGCAGCACACCAGAGTGCCCTGCTGAGCGTATCATTTGCCAGTGACTAGTGTTAAGAAGCAGGATCAACGTATGCTAGCTTTCTTATTGAATACATATTTGCCTTGCTCCGTTAAGGGGTAAATATTGGAGATGCAAGGATCTCACGTCTGTGTTTAGTGGACAGTGAGAACTGCTATGGTGTGTGCACTTTTTCTCCTTGTCCTCAGTTACACTTCTCT
>JAREIS010001787.1:0-19584 GCA_030060385.1 Muscicapa striata striata
GGAGAGTTCCCAGAACAGGTGGAAGAAAAGGCAGGAGATGGTCGGGATTGTCACCTGGGGAGGGGGACAAATGTCACCAAATGTCCCCAAGTGTGATCAAAATGTCCCCAAATGTGACCTAAATGACCAAAAATGGCCCCAAAATGTCCCCAAAATGTCACCAAAGGGAATGAAAACATCCCCAAATGTCCCCACGAGCTCTGAAGGTGGCTCTGAGTGTCCTCAAATGTCCCCAAAGTGTCCCCAAATGTCCCCAGGGTGTCCCCATGTGATCCCAAATGTCCCCAAGGTGCTCCCAGGTGTCCCCAGATGTCCCCAAATGTCCCCAAGGTGTCCCCAGTGTCACCTCAGGTGGCACCTCCCCGGTGTCGAGGGCGCGGCGCAGGAGCAGCGAGAGGGGCCCGTAGAGACCCCAGGGGGTCAGGTCATGGTCACTGTGGGGACATTGGGGACATTGGGGGACATTGGGGACACTGGGGACATTGGGGGGATTGGGGACATTGGGGACATTGGGGGAACATTGGGGGACACCCCCTGTCCTTGACCCCATTGTCCTCAAAATCCCCAAAATGTCCCCAACATCTCAAATGTCCCCAATCCCCTTAAAGTCTCCAGTATCCCCAATGTCCCCAAACCCCGCAATGTCCCCAATGTCCCCAAACCCCCAATGTCCCCAAACCCCCCCAATGTCCCCAATGTCCCCAGGTGTCACCTGAACAGGACCGAGAGTCTCCTCAGGGTGGCCGCCAGCCCATAAACATCCTCCTCGTCTGGGGACTCAGCCTGGGAGGGGACAGGGACACCCCAATGTCACCAAATGTCACCAATGTCCCACAAGTGTCCCCAAGCCTCAAAATGTCCCCAGATCCCCTCTAGATGTCCCCAAAACATCCCCAGGTGTCCCCACGTGGAGCAGCTCTGTGACCTGCAGGCGGCACCTGTCCCCCAATGTCCCCAAATGTCCCCAATCCTTCAGTGCCCCCAGTGTCCTCAATGTCCCCCAACGACCCCAATCCCCCCAATGTCCCCAGTGTCCCCAATCCCTCCAATGTCCCCTCTGTCCCCACCTGCAGCAGCTCTGCCACCTGCAGCCGGCACCTGTCCCCCAGGCTGTCCCCAATCCCACTCTGTGTCCCCAGTGTCCCCAATGTCTCCAATCCCCCAATGTCCCCAATCCCCGCACTGTCCCTAATCCCCCCAATGTTCCCCCAATGTCCCCAATGTCCCCAGTTTCCCCAATGTCCCCAGTGTCCCCACCTGCAGCAGCTCTGCCACCTGCAGCTGGCACCTGTCCCCCAGGCTGTCCCCAATGTCCCCAATCCCCCACAATGTCCCCTCTGTCCCCAGTGTCCCCACCTGCAGCAGCTCTGCCACCTGCAGCTGGCACCTGTCCCCCAGGCTGTCCCCAATCCCCCACAATGTCCCCTCTGTCCCCAGTGTCCCCACCTGCAGCAGCTCTGCCACCTGCAGCTGGCACCTGTCCCCCAGGCTGTCCCCAATGTCCCCAATCCCCCACAATGTCCCCAGTGTCCCCACCTGCAGCAGCTCTGCCACCTGCAGCCGGCACCTGTCCCCCAGGCTGTCCCCAATCCCACTCTGTGTCCCCAGTGTCCCCAATGTCTCCAATCCCCCAATGTCCCCAATCCCCGCACTGTCCCTAATCCCCCCAATGTTCCCCCAATGTCCCCAATGTCCCCAGTTTCCCCAATGTCCCCAGTGTCCCCACCTGCAGCAGCTCTGCCACCTGCAGCTGGCACCTGTCCCCCAGGCTGTCCCCAATGTCCCCAATCCCCCACAATGTCCCCTCTGTCCCCAGTGTCCCCACCTGCAGCAGCTCTGCCACCTGCAGCTGGCACCTGTCCCCCAGGCTGTCCCCAATCCCCCACAATGTCCCCTCTGTCCCCAGTGTCCCCACCTGCAGCAGCTCTGCCACCTGCAGCTGGCACCTGTCCCCCAGGCTGTCCCCCAGGCGGCCGCGGGCGATGTCCCCGAGGCCGTGCAGGGACAGGGCCGGGTCACAGAGAGCGGCCAGAGCGCGAGAGGCGGCCACGAGCACGGGGCCAGGGCGGGAGTGAGCCAGGAACAGGTCATGGATCCGCTGCAGAGCCTGCTCCAGGAACTGGGAATGGATACTGGGATAAACTGGGAGCACTGGGAGTGAGCCAGGAACAGGTCATGGATCCGCTGCAGGCACTGCTCCAGGAACTGGGAATGGATACTGGGATAAACTGGGAGCACTGGGAGTGAGCCAGGAACAGGTCATGGATCCGCTGCAGGCACTGCTCCAGGAACTGGGAATGGAGACTGGGATAAACTGGGAGCACTGGGAGTGAGCCAGGAACAGGTCATGGATCCGCTGCAGAGCCTGCTCCAGGAACTGGGAATGGATACTGGGATAAACTGGGAGCACTGGGAGTGAGCCAGGAACAGGTCATGGATCCGCTGCAGGCACTGCTCCAGGAACTGGGAATGGATACTGGGATAAACTGGGAGCACTGGGAGTGAGCCAGGAACAGGTCATGGATCCGCTGCAGGCACTGCTCCAGGAACTGGGAATGGATACTGGGATAAACTGGGAGCACTGGGAGTGAGCCAGGAACAGGTCATGGATCCGCTGCAGGCACTGCTCCAGGAACTGGGAATGGACACTGGGATAAACTGGGAGCACTGGGAGTGAGCCAGGAACAGGTCATGGATCCGCTGCAGGCACTGCTCCAGGAACTGGGAATGGATACTGGGATAAACTGGGAGCACTGGGAGTGAGCCAGGAACAGGTCATGGATCCGCTGCAGAGCCTGCTCCAGGAACTGGGAATGGATACTGGGATAAACTGGGAGCACTGGGAGTGAGCCAGGAACAGGTCATGGATCCGCTGCAGGCACTGCTCCAGGAACTGGGAATGGACACTGGGATAAACTGGGAGCACTGGGAGTGAGCCAGGAACAGGTCATGGATCCGCTGCAGGGCCTGCTCCAGGAACTGGGAATGGATACTGGGATAAACTGGGAGCACTGGGAGTGAGCCAGGAACAGGTCATGGATCTGCTGCAGGGCCTGCTCCAGGAACTGGGAATGGATACTGGGATAAACTGGGAGCACTGGGAGTGAGCCAGGAACAGGTCATGGATCCGCTGCAGAGCCTGCTCCAGGAACTGGGAATGGATACTGGGATAAACTGGGAGCACTGGGAGTGAGCCAGGAACAGGTCATGGATCCGCTGCAGGCACTGCTCCAGGAACTGGGAATGGATACTGGGATAAACTGGGAGCACTGGGAGTGAGCCAGGAACAGGTCATGGATCCGCTGCAGGGCCTGCTCCAGGAACTGGGAATGGATACTGGGATAAACTGGGAGCACTGGGAGTGAGCCAGGAACAGGTCATGGATCCGCTGCAGGGCCTGCTCCAGGAACTGGGAATGGATACTGGGATAAACTGGGAGCACTGGGAGTGAGCCAGGAACAGGTCATGGATCCGCTGCAGGGCCTGCTCCAGGAACTGGGAATGGATACTGGGATAAACTGGGAGCACTGGGAGTGAGCCAGGAACAGGTCATGGATCCGCTGCAGGGCCTGCTCCAGGAACTGGGAATGGATACTGGGATAAACTGGGAGCACGGGGAGTGAGCCAGGAACAGGTCATGGATCCGCTGCAGAGCCTGCTCCAGGAACTGGGAATGGACACTGGGATAAACTGGGAGGACTGGGATGGACTGGGAGGGACTGAGTACTGGTCCATTCCGGCCTGCACTGATTTATACTGGTCTACACTGGTTTATACTGGTTTACATTGGTCTATACTGGTTCATACTGGTCCATACTAGTTTATACTGGCCCATACTGGTTTATACCAGTCTATACTGATTTATACTCGTCCATACTGGCCCATACTGGTTTATACTGGTCCATACCAGTCTATACTAGCCCATACTGATCTATACTGGCCCATACTATTCTATACTGGTTTATACAGGTTTATAGTGGTCCATACTGGTTTATACTGGACCATACCAGTCTATACATGTTTATAGCGGTCCATAGTGGTTTATACTGGTCTATACTGGCCCATACTGGTCTATACTGATCTATACCGGCCCATACTATTTTATACTGGTTTATACAGGTTTATAGCGGTCCATAGTGGTTTATACTGGTCCATACTGGTCCATACTGGTGGCTCACCTTCTCCATGCGGGCCGTGCGGAACATGCCCAGCTCCAGCTGCCCCAGCAGCTCCAGCAGCGCCGCCGCCGCCTCGGCCTCCGCCGAGAACTGGCAACCATTTGGGGGAAAAACAGGAAAAAACGGCTCAAAATTCCCCAAAATCCCCTAATCCCAAATCCTGCCGAGAACTGGCAGAATTCCCGGAATTCTCAAAATTCCCAGAATCCCCAAAATTCCCAGAATTCTCAGACTTCCCAGAGTTCTCAGAATTCCCAGAGTTCCCAGAATTCTCAGAGTTCCCAGAATTCACGGAATTCCCAGAGTTTCCAGAATTCCCATAATCCCAAGAATTCCCTGAGTTCCCAAAATTCCCGGAATTCCCAGAATTCTCAGAGTTCCCAGAATTCCCATAATCCCCAGAATTCCCTGAGTTCCCAGAATTCCCAGAATTCTCAGAATTCCCGGGATTCCCAGAATTCTCAGAGTCCTCAGAATTCCCAGAGCTCCCAAAATTCCCAGAGTTCCTGGAATTCCCAAAATTCCCAGAGTTCCCGGAATTCCCAAAATTCCCAGAGTTTCTGGAATTCCCATAATTCCCAGAGTTTCTGGAATTCCCATAATTCCCAGAGTTCCCAGAATTCCCAAAATTCCCAGAGTTTCTGGAATTCCCATAATTCCCAGAGTTCCTGGAATTCCCAAAATTCCCAGAGTTCCCAGAATTCCCAGAGTTCCTGGAATTCCCAGAATTCCCAGAGTTTCTGGAATTCCCATAATTCCCAGAGTTCCTGGAATTCCCAGAATTCCCAGAGTTCCCGGAATTCCCGCACCTTTTCCAGGAGCTGGGGCAGCACCGGGATCAGGCTCCGGCTCAGCCGCGATTTCTCCTCCTGCAGCTCCCGGCGCTCCCGGGAAGAGACCTTGGGGAAAAAAATGGGAAAAGGGGCTTGGGAATTCCCAAAATTCCCAAATTCCTGAGCCTCAACCCCCCCTCTGGAATTCCCTCAGAATTCCCAAAATTCCTGAGCCCCAAAACCCCCCTGGAATTCCCTCAGAATTCCCAAAATTCCTCAAAATTCCCAAATTCCTGAGCCCCAAAACTCTCCTGGAATTTCCCAGAAATTCCCAAAATCCCTCCAAACCCCAAAATTCCTAAAAAACGTCTGAAATTCCTAAAAAAAAATCTCCAAAAATTCCTAAAAAATTCCCAAAAATCACCCTAAAATTCCCAGAAACACCCCCCAAAAAAAAAACAAACAACCCTGAAAATTCCCCAAGAACTTCCCAAAAATTCCCAAAAAAATCCCCAAAAATTTCCCAAAGAAATCCCAGAAAACTCCCAAAAAAATTCCCAAAAAATTCCCCGAAAATTCCCCAAAAAACTCCCCGAAAACTCCCAAAAAATTCCCCGAAAACTCCCAAAAAACTCCCCGAAAATTCCCAAAAAATTCCCAAAAAAATCCCAGAAACTTCCCAAAAAATTCCCAAAAATTTCCCGAATTCCGGTACCTTCCTGCTGAGGGCCCGTCCCGGCGGCGCCCCCCGGCACAGGCGCAGGGCGCTGCAGCTCAGCAGCTCCACCAGAGCCTTCTCCTGCCCGAACTGCAGGCCTGCAGCACCAGTATCAACCAGTATCAACCAGTACGAACCAGTATAAACCAGTATGAACCAGTATGAACCAGTACACACCAGTATAAACCGGTACTGACGGGTACAAACCAGTGCGAACTAACAGGGACCAGTTTGGAGCAGGGAAATCCCAGCTTGGAGTGGGAATGGGAGCACTGGTTTGGACCAGTATGAACCAGTTTGCAGCAGTGGGCAGCAGTATGGATTGCTCCCAGTTCATCCCAATCCCCTCCCTGTTTGCTCCCAGTCCATCCCAGTATAAACTAGTCCCATCCCAGTGCCTCCCAGTCCCCTCCTAGTCCATCTCAATCTCTCCCAGTCCATCCCAATTCCCTCCCAGTCCCCCCCAGTCCATCCCAGTCCCTCCCAGTCCCCCCAGTCCATCCCAGTCCCTCCCAGTCCCCTCCCAGTCCCTCCCAGTCCCCCCCAGTCCATCCCAGTCCCTCCCAGTCCCCCAGTCCATCCAAGTCCTCCCAGTCCCCCAATCCCCTCCCAGCCTCATCCCAATCCCATCCCAGTCCCCCAGTCCATCCCAGTCTCTCCCAGTCCCTCCCAATCCCTTCCCAGTCCATCCCAGTCCCATCCCAGTCTCTCCCAGTCCCTTCCCAGTCCATCCCAGTCCCTCCCAGTCCCCCAGTCCATCCCAGTCCCTCCCAGTCCCCCAGTCCCCTCCCAGTCCCTCCCAATCCCCTCCATCTCAATCTCTCCAAGTCCATCCCAATTCCCTCCCAATCCCTCCCAGTCCCTCCCAGTCCCCCCCAGTCCATTCCCAGTCCATCCAAGTCCCTCCCAATCCCCTCCCAGTCCATCCCAGTCCCTCCCAGTCCCCCCCAGTCCCGTACTGGTCCCAGTTCCCAGCAGCATTCCGGTGGCCGTGTCCCAGTCCCGCAGGCGGCTCCCGGCGCAGTCCCACAGGGAATCCACCAGGTACGCGCCGTGCTCGTGCAGCTGGGGGGGAATGTGGCATCAGCCATCCCATAATATCCCAGAATTCCCAAAATCCCAACAGAATTCCCCAAAAAAAAAAAAAATCCCAAAATTCCCCCCAAAAAATCCCGGCAAAAAACAAAGCAGAATTCTGGCCAGAAGCGGCCAAATTTGGGCAAAACTCTTCCCCAAAATTCCCATCCAAACCTTCAGGGATGGAATGTGGGGATGGCATCAGGAATCCCAGAATTCCCAAAAAATTCCAGAATTCCCAAAATTCCCACAGAATTCCCCCCAAAAATTCCCAAAATTCCAAAAAAATCCCGGCAGAAAAGAAGCAGAATTCTGGCCAAAAGCGGCCAAATTTGGGCAAAACTCCCCAAAAATTTCCCCTAAAATTCCCCAAATTCTCTCAAAATTTCCTTTAAAATTCCCCAAAATTTTCCCCTCAAATTCCCCAAAAATTTCCCCTAAAATTCCCCAAATTCTCTCAGAACTTCCCCTAAAACTCCCCAAAATTCACAAAATTCTCCCCTAAAATTCCTCAAAATTTCCCCAAAATTCTTCCTAAAATCCTCTCAAATTTCCTCAAAATTCTCTAAAATTTTCCCCTAAAATTCCCAAAATTCTCTCAAAATTTCCCCTAAAATTCCTCAAAATTCCCCAAAATTCTCTCAAAATTCCCAAAAATTCTCTCAAAATTTTCCCCTAAAATTCCCAAAATTCTCTCAACATTTCCCTAAAATTCCTCAAAATTCCCCAAAATTCTCTCTCAAAATTCCCAAAAAATTCTCTCAAAATTTTCCCCTAAAATTCCCAAAATTCTCTCAAAATTTCCCCTAAAATTCCTCAAAATTCCCCAAAATTCTCTCAAAATTCCCAAAAATTCTCTCAAAATTTTCCCCTAAAATTCCCAAAATTCTCTCAAAATTTCCCCTAAAATTCCTCAAAATTCCCCAAAATTCTCTCAAAACTTCCCTTAAAATTCCCCAAAATTTTCCCCTAAAATTCCTCAAATTGTCTCAAAACTTCCCTTAAAATTCCCCAAAATTCTCTCCAAATTTTCGCCTAAAATTCCCCAAATTTCTGTGAACTTTTCCCCCAAAATTCCCAAATTTGGGCTTCCCAGACCTGGGATTTGAGGAAGAAATCCACGAGCAGCAGGAAGAAGCTCTGGGTGTCCTCGGGACCATTCCCGTGTTTTTGGGGATCCAGGAGCCTGAAAATGGGGAAAAAATGGGAAAAATGGGAAAATCAAGGAAAAATGGGGAAAAATTAAAAAAATGGGAAAAAAATACAAGAAAAATGGGAAAAAAAAGGGAAAAAACAGGAAAAGAAATGGAAAAAATGCGGGAAAATTCTGGGGCAAGAATTCCCAGATTTTGGGGCTGGAATTTTGGGATTTTTGGGCTGGAATTTTGGGATTTTGGGGCTGGAACTTTGGGATTTTGGGACAGGAATTCCCAGATTGTGGGGTTGGAATTTTGGGATTTTATGTTGGAACTTTGGGTTTTGGGGTTGGAACTTTGGGGTTTTGGGGCTGGAATTTTGGGGTTGGAATTTTGGGATTTTGGGGCTGGAATTTTTGGATTTTGGGGCTGGAATTTTTGGATTTTGGGGCTGGAAGTTTGGGATTTCCCCTGGGGGAAAATTTGGGAAAAGGCAGAATTGAAAAAGGGCAAAAAAAAAGAAAAAATGGGGAAAAAAAAAACAAAAACCAGGGATGGGATGGAAAAAAACTGGGAAAAAATCAGGAAAAACAGAAAAACAAGGAGCTCCCCCTCCCCAAATCCCCTGGGATTGGGAAGGGCCTGGGATGAGGAAATTCTGGGATGTTGAAATTCTGGGATGTCGAAATTCCAGATGTTGGGAGGGCCCCGGAGCCGATTCCCAGAAAATTCCTCTGGGATTGGAGGGGGGGGTTGGGAATCCAAACATTCAGGGCTTGGAAATGGGAGAGTCTGAGGCTGGAATTCCCAAATTATGGGGCAGGAATTCCCAGATTTTGGGGCAGAAATTCCCAGATTTTGGGACAGAAATTCCCAGATTTTGGGGCAGGAATTCCCAGATTTTGGGGCTGAAATTTTGGGATTTTGGGGCTGAAATTCCCAGATTTTGGGGCAGGAATTCCCAGATTTTGGGGCTGGAATTCCCAATTTTGGGGCTGGAATTTTGGGATTTTGAGGCTGAAATTTTGGGATTTTGGGGCTGGAATTTTGGGATGTTGGGGCTGGAATTTTGGGATTTTGGGGCTGAAATTTTGGGATTTTGGGGCTGGAATTCCCAGATTCTGGGGTAGGAATTCCCAGATTTTGGGGCTGGAATTCCCAATTTTGGGGTAAGAATTCCCAATTTTGGGGCTGGAATTTTGGGATTTTGAGGCTGAGATTTTGGGATTTTGGGGCTGAAATTTTGGGATTTTGGAGCTAGAATTTTGGGATTTTGGGGCTGGAATTTCAGGATGTTGGGGCTGGAATTTTGGGATGTTGGGGCTGGAATTTTGGGATGTTGGGGCTGGAATTTTGGGATGTTGGGGCTGGAATTTTGGGATGTTGGGGCTGGAATTTTGGGATTTCACCTCTGGAACAGGAACTCCCCCGCAGCCGAGGCCAGGGCTCGGCTGGAGACAAAAACCACGGGAAAAACCCTCTGACAGTCCTGCTCTGACAGAGCCTCCTCCATGTTCCTGGAATTTGGGAATTCTGGGAATTCTGCATCCCCCAATTCCCCCTTCCCCATTCCCAAATTCCCAAAAAAAATCCCAATTCCTGTTCCCTGCTCACAAATTCCCCATTTTTCCTCCAGGTTCCTGGGAATTCTCAGGAATTTTGGGAATTCTGCAACTCCTGGATCCCAATTCCAACTTTGCCCATTCCAAAAATTCCCAAATTTCCCAAAAATATAAAAAAAATTCTCTCTATTCCCAAACCCCTTTTTCACCAGGATTTTCCTGGGAATTTCCAGGAATTTGGGAAATTCTGGAATTTCAATTCCCAAATTCCCCCCCCCAAAATTTCTGGGAATTTGGGGCTCCCCACCCCCATCCCAGCCCCTCCTTCTTCCCATTTTTCCCAATTCCTGGAATTCTGAGCTCAAAATTTGGGATGAAGCCACGGGAATTCGGCTCTTAAAGGGGCCACACCCTTTTAAATCCTCTCATTTTTGAATTGGCAAAAGAAGCAAAAGCTCAGAATTGAAAATCAAATTCCCACAAAACCCCAAACCCCAAATTCCCTTCGTGGTACCCCTGAAAATCCCATGGAATTTTGGGATGCTCCAAAGGCCAAAATTCCAAGAAAAAAACAAATAAAACCCCCAAATCCCAAATCCCAAAATTCCAACCCCAAACCCCAAATCCCAAATCCTGGCCCCAAATCCCCAAAATTCCAACCCCAAACCCCAAATCCTGACCCCAAACCCCAAATCCCAAATCCCAAAATTCCAACCCCAAACCCCAAATCCTGACCCCAAATCCCCAAAATCCCAAACCCCAAATCCTGACCCCAAAATTCCAACCCCAAATCCCAATTCCCAAACCCCAAAATCCCAAAACCCAAATCTCAAATCCTGACCCCAAATTCCAAATCCCAACCCCAAACCCCCAAAATTCCAACCCCAAATCTCAAATCCTGACCCCAAATCCCAAATCCTGTTCCCAAATCCCCAAAATTCCAACCCCAAACCCCCAAATCCCCAAAATCCCAAATCTCACCTGTCCATGTCCCTGAGCAGCCTCAGCACCTCCAGGGCCACCTGGGGCTCGGTGTCGTGAGCCATGGCCACCAGCCGGGGCTGCAACACCCAAAAATCCCCAAAATTCCCAAAATCCACCAAAATCCCCAAATACCCAAATCCCCAAAATCCACCAAAATCACCAAATCCCCAAAATCCACCAAAATCACCAAATTCCCAAAATCCCCAAATTCCCAGGCTCGGTGTCGTGAGCCATGGCCACCAGCCGGGGCTGCAACACCCAAAAATCCCCAAAATTCCCAAAATTCACCAAAATCCACAAATCCCCAAATTCACCAAAAATTCCCAAAATTCCCCAAAATCCTCAAAATCCACCAAAATTCCCCAAAACCCCCAAAATTCCCCAAATCCCCAAAACCCCCAAAATTCTCAAAAATCCCCATTTTTTCCCCATTCCAGAAGTTTTTATCCCATTTCAATTTTTTTTTTAATCCCCAGATTTTTCTTGTTCTTTCCCAGATTTTTCCCAGGTTTCTCCCAGATTTTTCCCAGGTTTCTCCCAGATTTTTCCCAGATTTCTCCCAGATTTTTCCCAGGTTTCTCCCAGTTTTTTCCCAGATTTCTCCAGGATTTTTCTCGTTTTTTTCACCAGATTTTTCCCAGATTTCTCCCAGACTTTTCCCAGATTTTCCCCAGGTTTCTCCCAGATTTTTCTCGGGTTTTTTTCCCAGATTTCTCCCAGATTTTCCCCAGACTTTTCCCCAGACTTTTCCCAGATTTCTCCCAGACTTTTCCCAGATTTTTCTCTTTTTTTCCCCCAGGTTTCTCCCAGACTTTTCCCAGCTTTCTCACAGATTTTTCTCTTTTTTTTTTCCCAGATTTTTCTCCTTTTTTCCCCCAGATTTTTTCCAGGTTTATCCCAGATTTCTCCCAGATTTTTCTGGGTTTTTTTTCCCAGATTTTTCTGGGTTTTTTTCCCAGATTTTCTCTTTTTCCCCAGACTTTTCCCAGATTTCTCCCAGATTTTCCCCAGACTTTTCCCAGATTTATCCCAGATTTCTCCCAGATTTTCCCCAGACTTTTCCCAGGTTTCTCCCAGATTTTTCTCGGGTTTTTTTCCCAGATTTTTCCGGGTTTTTTTCCCAGATTTTTCTGGGTTTTTTTCCCAGATTTTTCTCTTTTTTTTCCCAGACTTTTCCCAGATTTCTCCCAGATTTTCCCCAGACTTTTCCCAGATTTCTCCCAGTTTTCTCCCAGATTTTTCCGGGTTTTTTTCCCAGATTTTTCCGGGTTTTTTTCCCAGATTTTTCTCGGTTTTTTTCCCAGATTTTTCCCAGATTTTTCTCTTCTTTTTTTCCCAGCTTTTCCCATTTTTTTCCCACCTTGAACCTGTCAGTGAAGAGCTCCAGGCTCGGGGCCATCTCTGCCATCCCATAAATGCCCCTCAGGGCCCTCACGCAGCGCAGCCGAACCTCCCCGTCCTGCAAAACCACAACATCCCGAAATCAAACTTCAAAAATCAAATAAAACTCAAAACAGCAATTTCAGGGTCCCCCAAATCCCAAATTTCCCCCATTCCCACTTTTTCCCCAGTTTCCCACAAATTCTCCCCAATTCCAACCCATTTATTCCCATTTTAACCCCATTTATTCCCATTTTAACCCCATTTATTCCCATTTTAACCCCATTTATTCCCATTTTAACCCCATTTATTCCCCCATGTTTTTCCCTTTTTTTCCCATTTTAGCCCCATTTTTCCCCCATTTTAATCCCATTTTTTCCCCCGTTTTTTCCCTTTTTTCCCATTTTGCCCCATTTTAGCCCCATTTTCCCCCATTTATTCCCATTTTTCCCCATTTTAATCCCATTCCCCCATTTTTCTCCTGTTTTTCCCCATTTTAGCCCCATTTTTCCCCATTTATTCCCATTTTTCCCCATTTTCCTTTCTCCACTTATTCCCATTTTAGCCCCATTCTATTCCCATTTTTTCCCATTTTTCCCATTTTTCCCCACCTTGTCATTGAGTGTCCAGCCCAGGTATTTCAGGTGTCCATCACTCAGGAATGATCCCATTTTTTCCCCCATTTATTCCCATTTTCCCCCCATTTATTCCCATTTTCCCCCCATGTTTTTCCCCATCTCCCCCATTTTAATCCCATTTATTCCCATTTTAATCCCATTTATTCCCCCATGTTTTTCTCCCATTTTTCCCCATTTGTTCCCATTTTTTCCCCCGTTTTTTCCCATTTTTTCCCCATTTTAGCCCCATTTTTGCCCATTTATTCACATTTTAGCCCCATTTTTTCCCATTTTAATCCCATTTATCCCCATTTTTTTCCCCATTTATTCCCATTTTTTCCCCATGTTTTTCCCCATTTCCCCCCCATTTTAATCCCATTTATCCCCATTTTTTTCCCCATTTATTCCCATTTTTTCCCCATGTTTTTCCCCATTTCCCCCCCATTTTAATCCCATTTATCCCCATTTTTTTCCCCATTTATTCCATTTTTCCCCATGTTTTTCCCCATTTCCCCCATTTTAATCCCATTTATCCCCATTTTTTCCCCATGTTTTTCCCCATTTCCCCCCCATTTTAATCCCATTTATTCCCACTTTTTTCCCCATGTTTTTCCCCATTTCCCCATTTTAATCCCATTTATTCCCATTTTTTCCCCATTTATTCCCATTTTTTTCCCATTTTTCCCACCTTGTCATTGAGTGTCCAGCCCAGGTATTTCAGGTGTCCATCACTCAGGAATGAGCCCGGGAATCTCCTCACCCACAGCCCCAGCTCCTCCAGGCAGATCCCCCGAATTTCAGCCACCACATCCCTGGGGGGGAGGGGCAGGAACCCCAAAAATCACACAGTTCCCAGAACCCAAAAATTCCCCAAAAATCACACAATTCCCCCCAAAAATCACACAATTCCCAGAACCACCCAATTCCCCCAAAAATCACCCAATTCACAGAACCCCAAAAATCCCACAACTCCCAAAAACCCACAATTCCCCCCAAAAACCCCACAATTCCCAAAACCCACAATTCCCCCCAAAAATCACACAATTCCCAAAAAACCCACAATTCCCAAAAACCCACAATTCCCCCCAAAAATCCCACACTTCCCAGAACCACCCAATTCCCCCAAAAATCACCCAATTCACAGAACCCCAAAAATCCCACAATTCCCAGAACCCCAAAAATCCCACAATTCCCAAAACCCACAATTCCCCCCAAAAATCCCACAATTCCCAAAAATCCCACAATTCCCAAAAACCCACAATTCCCCCAAAAATCACACAATTCCCAAAAACCCACAATTCCCAAAAACCCACAATCCCCCCCAAAAATCCCACAATTATTCCTGGTTTATCCCAACCCTCTCCATTTGATCCAATTTCCCCCCATTTTTAACCATTTTATCCCATTTTTCTCCATTTTTCTTCCTTTTATCCCATTCCCCTTTTTATCCCATTTTCCCCATTTCCTCCCATTTTTCCCAATTTTATCCCATTTTCCCCATTTCCTCCCATTTTTCCCAATTTTATCCCATTTTCCCCATTTTCCTCCCATTTTTATTTCATTTTCCTCAATCCCAGACCTGTTTATTTCCCCATTTTTCCCACCCAAATCCCATTTTCCCCCATTTTTTCCCTATTTTCCCCACCCCAATCCCATTTTTCCAATCCAAATCCCCTTTTTTCCCATTTTGCCCCCAGTTTCCCCCATATTTTTCCACTTTTTCCCTCCATTTCTGCCCCATATTTTTCCCCACTTTTCCCCCATTTTTTTCCTCATTTTCCCCCCATTTTCCCCCATTTTTTCCCAGTTTTTCCCCCCAAAATTCCCATTTTTCCTCCTCACCTGTAGCGATGCACAAACACCCCCTTGAAGATCCCATTCATCAGCAGCTCCAGCTCCTCCTGCTGCTCCCTGAGCTGGGAATTCCCAAAAATTCCCAAATTCCACCCAAATCCTCCAAACCCCCAAAATTCCACCCAAAAACCCCCAAAATTCCACCCAAATTCAACCCAAAACCCCCAAAATTCCACCCCAAAATTCCACCCCAAAATTCCACCCAAAAAAACCCAAAATTCCACCCAAAACCCCCAAAACTCCACCCAAAAACCCCAAAATTCCCCCCCAAAATCCCCAAAATTCCACCCCAAAACCCCCAAAATTCCACCCCAAAATCCCCATTTTCCCCCAAATCCCAATTTTCCCAAAATCCCCATTTTTCCCCCCAAAAATCCCTGATTTTCCCCCAAAATTCCACATTTTCCCCCCAAAAACCCCCATTTTCCCCCAATCTCCAATTTTCCCAAAACCCCCATTTTTCCCCCAAAATCCCCATTTTCCCCAATCCCCAATTTCCCAAAAATCCCTTTTTCTCCAATCCCCAATTTTCCCAAAATCCCCATTTCCCCCCCCAAAATCCCCAATTTCCCCCAAAATTCTCATTTCTCCCCCGAAATTCACAATTTTCCCCCAAAAAATTCCCATTTTTCCCCCCAAAACACCCATTTTCCCCCCAAAAAACCTCCTCATTTCTCCCCCCAACCTCCCCAATTTTCCCAAAATCCCGGTTTTTCACCCCAAATTCCCATTTTCCCACCTCCCTGCGCTGCTCCTGCAGCAGTTCCAGTTTTTCCGTCCCTCTCCTGCCGGGAGCTTTTCCCTTCTCGGCCTCCAGGTGGCGCTGGGAGTTCTCCTGCTGCAGCTGCACCCCCAGGGCCACCTCCACCAGCGAGCTCAGCAGCTTCAGGGCTGGCAGAAATGGGGGGAAAAATGGGGAAAATGGGAAAAAATGAAAAAATGGGAAAAAGGAGAAAAAAAAAAAAAAAGCGGGAAAAAAATTGAAAAAAAAACCCGAGAAAAATGGAAAAAAACAAGGAAAAATAGGAAAAAAATGAGGGAGAAATTGGGAAAGAAAAGGGGAAATTCCCACCAGGGAGCTCAGCAGCTTCAGGGCTGGGAAATGGGGGAAAAAATGGGAAAATGGGAAAAAATGAAAAAATGGGAAAAAATAGGGAAAAAATGGAGAAAAAAAGGAAAAAAAACGGAAAAAAATGGAGAAAAACAGAAAAGAAATGGAAAAACTTGGGTTGGGATGGGGGGAAAAAAGAAAAAAGATAAAAAAGGATAAATATAAGATAAAAAAAAGATAAATAACGATTTTAAAAAACTAAAAAAAATTTTTAAAAACTATAAAGAAAAGCAAAGAAGGATCAAAAACGAATAATAAAAGATAAAAAAAGAAATGGAAATAGGGATTAAAAAAAGGATAAAAAATGGATAAAAATGATAAAAAAGGGATAAAAAAATAATAAAGCTAAAAAAGGATTAAAAAAGGTATAAAAAAGGGGTAAAAATGGGATTAAAAATGGATAAAAGAAAAATAAAAAAGGGGTAAAAAAGGGCTAAAAAAGGGCTAAAAAAAGGGATAAAAAAGTGATAAAAAAAGGGACAAAAAAAGGAACAAAAAAGGTTAAAAAAGAATAAAAAAAGAATAAAAAAAGAATAAAAAAAATAAAAAAAGGATCAAAAGGGATGAGTACCTGCCAGGGTGGCGGTGTGGGGGAAGACAGGAAAAGGATAAAAAAGGATAAAAAAGAATAAAAAAATGATTAAAAAAGAATAAAAAAGGATGAAGAAAGGAAAGTGAAAGGATAAAAAAAAAAGATAAAAAAAGGATTAAAAAAAGCATAAACAAAGGATAAAAAAAGGATAAAAAAAGATATAAAAAGGATAAAAAAAGGGTAAAAAGGGATGTGTACCTGCCAGGGTGGCGGTGTGGCGGAAGTCAGGAAAAGGATAAAAAAGGATAAAAATTGATTAAAAAAGAAAAAAAAAGGATTAAAAAAAGATAATGAAAAGATAATAAAAGGATTAAAAAAGGATAAAAAAAAGGACAAAAAAAGGATAAAAAAAAGATTAAAAAAGGATAAAAAAAGGATAAAAAGGGATGTGTACCTGCCAGGGTGCCGGTGTGGCGGAAGGCAGGAGAAGAAGGATCAAAAAAGGATAAAAAAGGATAATAAAATGATAAAAAGGGATGACTGAGGGATTCTGTACCTGCCAGGGTGCCGGTGTGGCGGGAGGCAGGAGAAGGATAAAAAAAGGGATAAAAGAAGAATAAAAAGGGATGAAAATGAGGAATGAAGAGTATTCCTCACCAGCCAGAGTGGCGGTGTGGTGGAAGGCAGGGGAAGAAGGATAAAAAAAAGATAAAAAAGGATAATAAAATGATAAAAAGGGATGACTGAGGGATTCTGTAGCTGCCAGGGTCCCAGTGTGGCAGAAGGCAGGAGAAGAAAGATAGAAAAGGATAAAAAAGGACAAAAAGGGATCAAACTCAGAATTCAGGGTGCTCTGTACCTGCCAGGGTGCCGGTGTGGCGGAAGGCAGGAGAAGAAGGATATAGAAGGACAAAAAGGGATCAAACTCAGAATTCAGAGTGCTCTGTACCTGCCAGGGTGCCGGTGTGGCGGAAGGCGCGCACCTGGGAATCCGCCAGGCCGGTGAGGAAGGCGATCCACGAGTCCATGAGGAAGCCGTCGCGCAGCTCGCGGTGCTGAGAGCGCCGCACCAGAACCGCCAGCAGCTCACAGAGACCCGCGCGGAACCGGCGCCAGGGCGGGGAGCGGCGCGACAGCGGGTACTCGGGGGAGTCCTGGGGAAAACAGGGAGAAACAGGGAATTCTGAGAGGAAAATCAGGGAATTCTGAGAGGAAAAACAGGGAATTCTAGAGAGGAAATTGGGAATTCCAGCAGTGCCAGCAGCTCACAGAGACCCGCGCGGAACCGGCGCCAGGGCGGGGAGCGGCGGCACAGGGGGTACTCGGGGGAGTCCTGGGGAAAACAGGGAAAAACAGGGAATTCTGAGAGGAAAATCAGGGAATTCTGAGAGGAAAAACAGGGAATTCTAGAGAGGAAACTGGGAATTCCAGCAGTGCCAGCAGCTCACAGAGACCCGCACGGAACCGGCGCCAGGGCGGGGAGCGGCGGCACAGCGGGTACTCGGGGGAGTCCTGGGGAAAACAGGGAGAAACAGGGAATTCTGAGAGGAAAATCAGGGAATTCTGAGAGGAAAAACAGGGAATTCTGAGAGGAAAAACAGGGAATTCTAGAGAGGAAAATCAGGGAATTCTAGAGAGGAAATTGGGAATTCCAGCAGTGCCAGCAGCTCACAGAGACCCGCACAGAACCGGCGCCAGGGCGGGGAGCGGTGGCACAGCGGGTACTCGGGGGAGTCCTGGGGGAAAACAGGGAAAAACAGGAATTCTGAGAGAGAAAATAAGGAAAAAACAGGGAATTCTGAGAGGAAAAACAGGGAATTCTAGAGAGGAAATTGGGAATTCCAGCAGTGCCAGGAGCTCCAAGAAAACGGAACGGAACCAGTGCCAGGGTGGGGAGTGATGGGACAGGGGGTACTCGGGGGAGTCCTGGGGGAAAACAGGGAATTCTGAGAGGAAAAACAGGGAATTCTAGAGAGAAAAAAACAGGGAATTCCAGGAGAATGGGTACTCGGGAGAGTCTTGGGGGAGAAACAATTCCAGGGAAAAAAAATATGGAGTTCCAGAGAGAAAAACCATGGAATTCCAGGGAATAAAACATGGAATTGCAGAGGGAAAACACAGAATTCTGGGAGAACCCTGCGAAAAGCACCCTGGAAAAGCACCCAAAATCTCTGGGAAAAGAACTCAAAATTTCCTGGAAAAGCACCCAAAATTCCCTGGAAAACCACCCCAAAAATCCCCGGAAAAACACTCAAAATTCCCTGGAAAACCCCCCAAATTCCCTGGGAAACCCCCGGTACCTCCTGGAAGGTCTCCGTGAGCCTCCGGATGATCTCGGAATTCTGCAGCTCCCGGAACATCTCCGGGGTCACCACTCCTGCAATTCCACCCATTCTTTTTCCCAAATCCCAAATTCCCCAATTCCCCTCCTTTCTCCCACCTCCACAATTCCCTCTTTTCCCTCACCCCAATCCCCGTTTTTCCCCTTTTTCCAATTTTCCCATTTTCGCCAAATCCCAACTCCAGAATTTTCCATTTTCTCCCACCCCAATCCCATTTCCCCCCATTTTACCTCATCCCACATTCCCATTTCTCTGTATTTCCCATTTTTCCCATTTTTTCCCCCATTTCTCACCCCGGTATCCACAGGATCTCACAGTGAAGTTTCCTGATTTTTCCCCATTTTCCCTCTCATTTTCCCCACATTTTCTCCCAGATTTTCCCTGTTTTTTCCCTGTTTTTCCCAAGTTCCCCATTTTTTCCCCTGTTTCTCACCCCGGCATCCACAAGATCTCACAGTGAAATTTCCTGATTTTTCCCCATTTTCCCTCTCATTTTCCCTCTCATTTTCCCTCTCATTCTCCCCACATTTTCTCCCAGATTTTCCCCATTTTTCCCAATTTCCCGGTTTTTTCCCCCGTTCCTCACCCCGGCAGCCGCAGGCGCTCACGGTGAAATTTCCTGATTTTTCCCCATTTTCCCTCTCATTTTCCCTCTCATTCTCCCCACATTTTCTCCCAGATTTTCCCTGTTTTTTTCCCCATTTCTCCCAGATCTTCCCTGATTTTTCCCCCATTTTTTCCCTGTTTTCCCCCCATTTTTCCCAATTTCCTGGTTTTTTGCCCCGTTTCTCACCCCGGCAGCCGCAGGCGCTCATGGTGAAATTTCCTGATTTTTCCCCATTTTCCCTCTCATTTTCCCTCTCATTCTCCCCGCATTTTCTCCCAGATTTTCCCTGTTTTTTTCCCCATTTCTCCCAGATCTTCCCTGATTTTTCCCCCATTTTTTCCCTGTTTTCCCCCCATTTTTCCCAATTTCCTGGTTTTTGCCCGTTTCTCACCCGGCAATGCAGGCGCTCACGGTGAAGTTTCCTGATTTTCCCCACATTTTTTCCCCATTTTTTCCCTGGTTTTTTCCCTGTTTTCCCCCATTTTTCCCTGTTTTTTTCCCCCAGATTTTCCCAATTTCCCATTTTTTGCCCCGTTCCTCACCCCGGCAGCCGCAGGCGCTCACGGTGAAGTTTCCTGATTTTCCCACATTTTCCCCATTTTTTCCTGTTTTTTTCCCCCATTTTTCCCTGTTTTTCCCATTTTCCCAATTTCCCCATTTTTGCCGTTCCTCACCCGGCAGCGCGGGCTCTCGGTGAAGTTTCCTGATTTTCC